>CM071719.1:5288166-5300390 GCA_036630335.1 Physaria fendleri | reverse complement strand
CTGGGATGATTACAAAGGGTTCAGGGAGCCTCTATTTATAGTGGAGAGGAGAAATTCGAGATCCTTCCTAGGTTTTCTAGCGCCCGAGCGAATTCAATGTGATTCGCTCGGGCTCACAAACTAGCGCCCGAGCGAATTCAATGTGATTCGCTCGGGCTCACAAAACATATCCTAATTTTAGATTTTTTTCTGTGCTTATCCACTTTGAACGAGTGTACGCGCCTTAACCCTAGCTTCGAATATAGCCGCCATAGACAGAGCCCGACCGAATTGGTATGATTCGGTCTAGCTCTAGGTTCTTCTGGAAGATTTCTTTACTTGTTCTGCAAGTAAGTCATCTGTTGAAACCTTAGGATAGAGCCCGACTGAATCTGACTTTGTCTTCAATTCTAACCCAGCCGGGCCAACGGGTCTTCGGTTGTCTTGGATCTTCAGAAATCTCTAAGTTTTGATTACATCTGGTGCAGTTAAGCTTCCAAATGCATCATTTGTCTTTTAAGAGTTGACTTTTTATCTTTTCCTCATTGGCTCCTTTCCTTCGTTTCTGGATTAAAAATCCTAATAAATAACAAAAGAATACAAAAACACCCTGGAAACACTAGAAAACATGGTTAGAAAATGGTCAAAATATCAGCATATCAAGTGCCACCCTTCCTCCAGTATATGGCATGAACGCTTTGGGCATCCACAATTCAAGACTTTGCAGCTTATGATTCCAAACCTAACCAAGGAGCTAGAAGGATGTGAAGCTTGTATTCTTGGGAAGCATAGTAGAAGTGATTTTCCGGATTCATCTAGTAGTTATGATAGTTACTTTGATTTGGTTCACACCGATGTATGGATTTCTCTCTGTTCTACCCGTGATCAATATAAGTATTTTATCTCGTTTATTGATGAGAATAGTAAGTATATATGGGTCACACTTATGAGTTCTAAGAGTCAAATATATGATTCCTTCACACGGTTCCATAGCTATGTCTCAACACAATATGGAGCCAAGATCAAGACCCTTAGAAGTGATAATGATGGAGAGTTTGTCAATCACCAAATGAAGGAGTTTCTAGAAAAACACGGTATTTTTCATCAAACCACTTGCCCATACTCTCCAAAACAAAACGGAGTGGCTGAGAGGAAGAATAGGCATTTGATGGAAATGACAAGATTCGTGTTATTTGCTAGAGGAGTTCCAAAGAGTTTTTGGGGAGATGCCGTCATGACCTCCACATATCTTATCAACCGCCTATCCACCTCATACCTCAACAACAAATCTCCATATGAGACTCTTAATGGAGAGAAACCAAAGATTGATCACCTAAGGGTGTTTGGGTGTACATGTTATGTACACGTTCCGGAGGGTATAAGGAACAAGCTTGAAGCTAGAAGTATCAAGCGTGTGTTCTCGGATACTCATCCACACAGAAGAGGTGGAAGTGTTACAATCCCGAGACCAAGAGGATGTATGTCTCACGAGATGTGAGGTTTGATGAAGTATTAAGCTACTTTCATGAGAAGGATTGGTCTAAGGGGGAACAACTTATGAAAACAACCAAGGACCAAGCCACTAGGTTGAAGTCCATCTTGGAGGGGCTAAGAAATCTGGCGGATACGGATCACACTATGCCAAGTAGTGATGATTCAGGTCAAGAAGACGTAAACCATGATGGGGAAATAGTGATGATTCAGGTCAAGAAGACGTAAACCATGATGGGGAAAATGCTTCTCAAGAAGAAGAGGAAGAAACTCAGAATTTAGAACTGGTAGATGAAGAACCTATTGAAGCAGAAGAGCCCCGAGAATAAGAAGTAGAATCCCTAGAAGAACTGCAACCGGCCCTAAGGAGAAGTACTCGGATTAGGTACAGACCGGATCATTAGAAGTCTCAATATCTATACTACAACAATTTTGTGTTCAAAGGAGAGTCTTCTACTTCTATCGAGAAGTTCACCGAGTGTACGTAGGATCTTAAATATCCTTCACACCTTATTCGATTGAAGACTATTACACCATTAATTTTCTGCCTGAGGAGCATCAATGCTACTTGGTGGAGTTGGACACTGAGGAGATACCAAGGTCATTTGAAGAAGCCAAAGATGATCCAAGATGGATAAAGCCCATGGAAGAGGAATTAGAATCCATGAGGAAGAATGAAACTTGGGAGATGATTGAACGTCCCATGGATAAGAAGACTATGGGATGTAGATGGGTCTATACAATCAAACGTACCAACACCGACGCCACAGAAAGATACAAAGCTAGGTTGGTAGCAAAGGGATATACTTAAGTGTATGGTGAGGACTACATCGATACCTTTGAAGCTAGGTTGGTAGCAAAGGGATATACTTAAGTGTATGGTGAGGACTACATCGATACCTTTGCTCCTGTATCCAAGCTTCATTCTGTAAGGGCCCTTCTTTCTGTGGCTATCAACAAGTCTTGGGAACTTTGGCTAATGGATGTGAAGAATGCCTTCCTACAAGGAGCCTTGGAAGAAGAAGTTTACATGGATGTTCTGGCTAATGGATGTGAAGAATGCCTTCCTACAAGGAGCCTTGGAAGAAGAAGTTTACATGGATGTTCTAGAAGGAGTCTTGTCAAGTGAAAATAACCAAGTTTGTAGGCATAAGAAGGCTATCTATGGGTTAAAGCAATCACCTAGAGCTTGGTACCAAAGGTTCAGTAAGTGCCTGATGGATAAGGGATTCCTTAGGTCTTCGGCCGATCGCTCCTTGTTCATAGAGCATGGACAAGAAGGAGTAGTAGTTGTGTTAATCTACGTAGATGATACATCATTACCGAAGATAATGATATGACTCAAATTTGGCCGGTTTTTAACCCGTTTTTACAGGCCTTTTGAAACACAAAACGTTCGTTTAGAGTCATTTTAGGTCAATTTATGGCTATTTGGACTCAACACCATCGGGGAGACGAAACAAGCGAAAAGTACCTCAAAACAGTCGTTTTCTCCACAAAATGGATAAGGGATTCCTTAGGTCTTCGGCCGATCGCTCCTTGTTCATAGAGCATGGACAAGAAGGAGTAGTAGTTGTGTTAATCTACGTAGATGATACATCATTACCGAAGATAATGATATGACTCAAATTTGGCCGGTTTTTAACCCGTTTTTACAGGCCTTTTGAAACACAAAACGTTCGTTTAGAGTCATTTTAGGTCAATTTATGGCTATTTGGACTCAACACCATCGGGGAGACGAAACAAGCGAAAAGTACCTCAAAACAGTCGTTTTCTCCACAAAATGGCGCATGGCGGTCAGAGATGGTTTACCGAAGATCGAACTAGCAAACCGGAGACACAAGGCCCGAAGATTTTAAGGATCCAAGCAAGATAGACAGCCTAACCGGGTAATGGCGAGCCTCAGCGGTCGGTTGAAGCTCCAAGACCAAAAATCACAGAGAGCTCAACCGGTCACCTACAAGACCTTCATCGGTCGGTTGCCAACAAGACGATGCAATCACAGAGAGCTCAACCGGACACCAGAGTGAGCCTCATCGACCGATTTACAACCCAAGAAGAAAATCACAGAGAGGTCAACCGGGTATCAACATGACCCTCATCGGTCGGTTGACGCATCGATTCTCATTAGTGTTTTTCACTCAAACCATCATCTTCATTGATTCCTAGGAGTTCTTTGAAGGTATTACAAGCTTATTGAAGGTCTAGAGGGTCGTAGGAAGAAAGAAAGCTCAAAATAAGCACAAATGAAGAACATCACAAATGAAGAACATCGAGCAAGGATCCAGTCAACGCATCCTAAACATTGCATCAGATGAAGAGGTTAAAAAACTCCAAATGAAGTGTTCTACATATCATTAGAAATATAATTGAGTTAGATCTCACCTCCAATAATAATCACGTCAATTGGAGCTACAGTCTAGGAGTTATGGCCAATTTATTGAAGGTACCTTCACGCAGAAGCTAGCAGAATGCAGTGGAGGATTGACTCACCTCAGCGGCCGGTTGAGACACTGAGACCAAAATCACAGAAAGCCTAACCGGGCACTGACCCTTGCTTCAGCGGCCGATTGATGTTCCACCGCCTCAAAAACGGATGTTACGCAGCTTCCTGTCAGACCACTCCAAAGATCGCCCGATTTGACCCACTTACAGAACTTCAAATGAGGCTTATGATATATCATTGGAAAGCTAGAAGAGTCAGCTTTCATCTCGAAGTGGAATCAAATCAATCTGATCTATATTGTGGAAGTCATGAGTGATTTACTGAAGGTATGTCCATTTTGGACGAAAACAGAGTTGATGAAGGGCGATTTGGTCATTCACCAAGGAACGAATTTACACCCTAATTTCTCTTATTCTAGAGACAGCCATAGACCCTTAATGAAGGGCAATTTCGTTATTTAAGTTTGTTTACCCTAGTTTATGTTGTAAGCCTATAAAAGGGCAATACCTATGCATTGAGGAGACACAATTCCTACTTTACGTTTCTTTCAGTTTTTCAATAAAATTATGAGCCTATAAAAGGGCAATACCTATGCATTGAGGAGACACAATTCCTACTTTACGTTTCTTTCAGTTTTTCAATAAAATTATGCTTTTCTTTTCTATGTCTGAGTTTCTTTCAGTTTTTCAATAAAATTATGCTTTTCTTTTCTATGTCTGAGTAGTCTCTGAGTTGGGTATCGAGGTTTCGTCGAAGGGATTCGTATGTTCTAATGGTTATACACAAATAAGGTTCCAGGTTCTACGCTCTATTTCCTCTATCTATTCACTAGTAAAAAATGAGTTATTGTGACGAATTTTGTTACGTATATTTTTCGTAACAAATTTTTGACATTTTTAGATACAAAAAGTGACTATTTTTTTTCTGTCACAAATTTGTAACTATTTCGTCACAAGATTGTGACGAAAATATGTGTAACACAATTCGTACCAATCTCTGACAAAATAGTGATGAAATTTGTATATGTAACAAACTCTGAAAATTTTGTGACCAGATCAAAAATTTGTGACGTATTCCGTTGTCACTATTAACTGACTTTATCGTGACTAAACATTAGTTACGAAGTAAATTTGGTCAAAATTTTGACTAGAACTTGGGTGGAATTAAGAGTGTTTATAAATTGTTCAAAAAATTTTGTTAGAATTTTGTGGAAATTTAGATTGGTTTTTATTTAGTTAAAATTTTTGGTGGAAAATTAGTCGGAATAACATAAGAAGTTATATTGATAGTAAATGAAAAGACTACCAAAATGTTAATGTGGTGTAGTGGTTAGATGCTTTTCAAAATGTTAATGTGGTGTAGTGGTTAGATGCTTTTAAATGTGACTTGAGGTAAGCAGTTCGATGCTAGCATAATACGTAATTTTCTGATTTAATCTACGAGTCGTTCCACATACTATTGACGATAGCCGCTGATGTCACTGGGACCCACCACCGAGGCCACTGATGGTCCATCGCCACCGGAGGTCCGCGTGCTGTCAGAGGTCATCGGTTCTTTTTTTTTTTTGAAACTATATGTTTGTCAAAAAAATTGACGAAATTGAAACAATAGAAATTGTCACAAATTATAACGATTGCGCGACAAACTTTTTAGTCGCAAATCATGACAATTTAGTTACTTTACTATATCGTCACAAAATGTGACAACATAGTTACTACATATATATGTCACAACTGTGTTATGTTTTTGTTACGAAATCGAATTTGTGACGACTTTATTGCAACCATTTTTATATCATCACAATTTCATCACAGATGATCATATTGTTACGAAATTATACTTATTATAACGAAAAAAAAATCGTCAAAATAACCTTTTTCTTACTAGTGATTGTTTGCTTTTATTTTCGCTCATAGGTGGGGATTTTGTTCTCCATCTTTTGTGTTTCAAAGACGGTTTCTCCCTCATGGGATAATTACGCCAAGGGCTAGTATCGGGTGAGAGATCGATGGTTGTGACTGACTTGTGGTCCCCGAGACTCGTGTAAAGCCGTAAAGGTCGCGAGCGGATCCATGGCCGTTAGAGTTTTGTGCAATCAAGTTTATGCAGCATCAAACAATCTCTTCTAATAGATAGATCTGTCATCTCATCTGAGACTTGATCTTCCAGGTGGGATGGTTAGAGAGAATAGTGGTTAAGTCCCAGATCTGTGCCCTAGGGTTCTCGATTGCGCCGATTTAGGCCGGTGTAACTGTTATGTCTATCCTTGGCGCTGACCCACGTTGTGTAGACCAAAATCGAGTCTCGAAGGTGCAGAGATGAAGACAAGACCCAGATCTATGCTTTACGGCTTGCAGTCATCCTGATCTAGGTCGGAGTTTGTTATGGCTATCCTCGGTGCTGACTCGCGCTGTGTAGACCCAAAGACTGAGTTCTATAGGTATTGGTGAAGGTTTCCTTTGTAGACAATTTTTGATTTCTTCATAATTCTCTTTCTAAGCCTTTGCCGATCGATTCAGATTAGGGCTTCAATCCTCCAATTTTTAGTAATTTTGAAACGTAGTTGAAGACACTAGATGTTTCCTATTTGTCTGCTTAAAGAATCAATCAATGGATTGCTGGCTTTAGTTTGATCTATCTCATGGCAGTCATCCTGATCTAGGTCGGAGTTTGTTATGGCTATCCTCGGTGCTGACTCGCGCTGTGTAGACCCAAAGACTGAGTTCTATAGGTATTGGTGAAGGTTTCCTTTGTAGACAATTTTTGATTTCTTCATAATTCTCTTTCTAAGCCTTTGCCGATCGATTCAGATTAGGGCTTCAATCCTCCAATTTTTAGTAATTTTGAAACGTAGTTGAAGACACTAGATGTTTCCTATTTGTCTGCTTAAAGAATCAATCAATGGATTGCTGGCTTTAGTTTGATCTATCTCATGCAATTTTTTGGTTAGAGATGGACGATTTGAAGTGTATCTAGGTCATGTAAAATCCAGGAATGAACGGTATTGATTCTAGATACACCTAGGTTGTGAAAAATGATAGCTTATAGACATAACGCTCTCTACAAAACGGTATTGATTCTAGATACACCTAGGTTGTGAAAAATGATAGCTTATAGACATAACGCTCTCTACATCACGCTGTAGCGTGATGCCTAGGTTTAAATCCTTGATCGGATCTAGTGGTATAGAGAAGGGTGTAGTTATAAGGGCTGAAGCATAATGCCTAGGTAGTGGTTCCCGAACAGTTTCCGTTTGTAGCTACACTAGAGCAAGAAAGCTAGAGTTCGAGAAATGGTAGTTACTACACTAGAGCAAGAAAGCTAGAGTTCGAGAAATGGTAGTTAATAGAAACTTGAATAGTTGTGTAACCTTAGTGGCGAGAATTTCCTAGAACCCTGATGCTTAACGTTTTTATCATATTAGTTTCACTGTTTAGATTTAGTTATAATAGCTCTAGACTCATCAAACCCCAAAAATATAATTTCTCTTACCTCTAGATTTCCTTACGAAAGCTTAGATTTAAGAAGTATCGATCTCTGTGGGATCGATCCTTAAATACTACTGTCGTATCTCCTATACTTGTGGGAAATATTTGGGGTAAAACTTAGAGCACATCAAGTTTTTGGCGCTGTTTCCGGTGATCAGAACTGTAAAGCATAGATCTAGGCTTATTCATCTTCTCTAATACCGATGAGACTCAATATATATATCTAGGCTTATTCATCTTCTCTAATACCGATGAGACTCAATATTTGGAATATATAGTGCGGTTCAATGCTAATGGTAGACACAACAAACACAGTCGACCTAGATCGACATGATTGAGAATCAAGAAGCATAGATCTGGGACTTAATTCATTTACTCTCTCTGACCATCCCACCTGGTCTATCAGGTCTCAGATGGAACGACAGATCTGCTCCATAGAAATCAGAAGATATTGTTTAGCAGTTGCATACAGTTGACTGGACAGATCTGACAGCCATTGATCCACTCTCAACAACTTTATGGTTTTACATGAGTGCGGGGACTGTAGACCCATACCATCCATCGATCTATTTTCAATCGATGCTAGCACCATGGGCTTAGCCTTACATGAAAGAGAGACCGTTCCTGAGATGCATAGGTGGGAAACAAGAAATCGATGGGATCCCCACCTAGCAGCGAAATTAAACAATAGAAAGAGAGAGAGAGATAGAACTTAGAACCTGGAATTTTTTTTGCTTAACCATTAGAACATACGAACCCTTCGAAGAACTCCGACACTCAACTCAGAGATTATTTTGCTTAACCATTAGAACATACGAACCCTTCGAAGAACTCCGACACTCAACTCAGAGATTATACTGACATATTAAAATAAAACTTTATTTAGAATAGAGAATTATGTTATGGGATGTGTTTTCTCAATGCATAGGTCTTGCCCCTTTATAGGCTATAGATAATTAGGGTAAAAGTAGTGTAAAAAGATGTCAAAATAGCAAAAGATAGATTTGTCCTTAATGAGATTCGACATCTCAACCGGTCTAGTGTGACGATGTTGATGCCCGGTTGGGCTCTCGGACACTCTTCCTTTTGAGCTTCAGCCGGTCGAGGGTGAACTGCTTCGGCTTGGTTGAGTTTAAGGATTTCAACTGGTCAGTGGTGAAGTGATCTTGCCCGGTTGAGTTTAAAGACTTTGACCGATCGATGGTGATGAGTTGTGTAACACCCCGTGTTACATGAAGAATATTATTACCGGTATTTGGAAGTATCGAAGAGGTAAAGTGGGCTCGAGGATAATGAAAGAAGCGAAGGAAAACCTAAAGGGATCTCAAGGGTTCCCGAAAGAAATTCTAAAACTTTAGAAGCGGTCCCGTAGTATGTTAATTCCATCCCTTAAGTCCCGAGAAGTAAGAAATTCTAAAACTTTAGAAGCGGTCCCGTAGTATGTTAATTCCATCCCTTAAGTCCCGAGAAGTGAGAAAATATATGAAAATGGGCCCCGAGGCGTAGGAGAATTTCCATAAGCATCGGGAAGCGATTATGCGTCAGTTAGGGGAATTATAACGCGCGTTGTGGGACCAAGCGGAGAAATTGCGCGCCCGTCGGAAATTCGCTATAAATATCGAATTCCTTCCTTTCTCTTTAATTTTTCCTTTTCCCCTCTCTCTCTCTCTACACTCTCAACTCTCTCTCATTTCTATCCTCTCGGCACGGCGGCAATGAAGCTCCTCCGGCGGTGATTATTCCGGCGAGCTTTTCCACATGCAACCGGTGTTTCTTGAAGAGGAGAAGACAGTGGTTCTAGTGGTGTGGTCCGATTGAGACGGGAATGTGGCGATCATCGGGGAAACGAAGAAAAAGAAGGGCGAGTGTTGCAGACGGCGGAGAACAGAGAAGAAAGAGAAATTCGTTGAAGGAGAGGCGTCACGAGGGTGAGTTGGCGGGAAAAGAAGAGAGAAAGAGAGGAAGAAGAAGATAAAAGAAGAAAAGAGAGAGGAGAGTTTAAGGTGTAATCGCGGAGGAGAAAGGATAAGGAGAGGAGGAAGACGCGCAGCGGAAAGGAGAAGAGGAAGCGACGGAGAAGGGAAACCGAGGAGAAAAGAGGTAGAAACGAAGTTTCGCGGCGGAGGATGATTTTCGGCGACTCGACGGTTGTGGCGCACGGTGGGGGGCGGCGATGAGTAGTTTTCTAGCGACGGCGAAGTAGACTAGCGGTTCAGAGTCTTCAACCTTAGAGTGTGAGTAAATTAGGAGCAAGGGTTGTTGATTTTGGAGCTCGGTGTTTGGGATTTTTGGGGCTTCGGTTTAAACTGAAAAAATTCATGCATAGTATGTTCGTGTATAGTATTACATCGTTGATTAGGTTCAAGTGTCGGGAGTCGTTAGGAAACCGATATTAGGTAATCAAAATTACCTGTACATTTGAAGTCTTTGAGTGTGTCATTGCATGTGTTTTCTGTGCGTGAGTGTTCGATGATTATGCATTTTCGTACTATCGTAGGGTTGTGGTTGATAGCTCGTTTGAATGATAAGCAGATCCTGTGAATGGTCAGTTAATCTCTTGCTTAGTATGTTGCATATTTATATGAGTTCTGCATATAGGATTGCATTACTTGATTGTGTATATGCGGATGTTGACCGGACGAATAAGGTAAGTGGTTTCTAACCCTTGTATTGCGTGTGTGCGTGTGTATTATGCTAGTGCTTGTTGCTTGCCTGTGTGCGTAGTAGATGCGTGTAGTTCCCTACTGGTGTCAAGTTTAGGAGGGCGTGGTGGTGGATGTGTGCAGTACTGTTTTCGTGCGGTTATAGGGTTAACTTCTATGATATAGAAGGGTTGTTTGTGTTTGGGTAGCTGTCTAGCAGGGTAAGGCTAGGTGGTTGGAATTGGCGCAGAAAGTTACGGTGGTTGAAGTGATGAGTGGAGTGACGTACACGAGGAGTGTGCGATTACTGGTGGTGTAGCAGAGTAGCTGAGTTGATCCACGAAGATGGTGAAGGCCAACCGCAGAGGCACGCGCGGGGAAAAATCGTATGTCTCCTCTGAAGGACAGAAGGGTAGCCTGCGGTGCGGGGCAGCGGGAGGTCGGTATTGGCTCGCGAGCCTTGCCGACAATGGGATAGGTGGAGTCCCTTTCGCGGTCGGTATTGGCTCGCGAGCCTTGCCGACAATGGGATAGGTGGAGTCCCTTTCGCGAGGGGACTTCTTTATCACCATGTGAAGAGGATCGTCCCAGGCTAAGAAGGGATCTCTCCGGAGCGGGGCTCCCGGGAGTAAGGGGACCGCTCGAACTGGCTTACGGGACTAACGGGGGAGAGCTAGCTCCTAGTGTTAGGGGTGGAACTGGAAGTAGGGTTTCCTCTAGGCAATTTTGATGGGACTGCTACGCTGACTGAGTGTTGCGCAGCAGTCTCGGTTGTATCGTGCCAGATAAGACCCAATGGGGTAGGTAGCGGTGTGAAGGCTGAGTCTAGTGTAAAGTCTAGGCGGTTACTGAATAAGGTTTGTTTGTGTGTGGGCGTTGCCCAATGTGTGCTTGTTGTTTGAGTCATGTTATTTTATAGGTAAGGTCCTTAATAAGGTCTAGAGGTGTACCCGGGAGGTCTAAATGCAGGTTACCATGTTCTTGTCTTATTGTTTGTTTCTTGCATTAGACCTCAGTGTGGATTTTCTAGGTTGAGTCGGGATCATAGTTTACCTTAGGTTTGGGGTAGTGTTTACTCACTCAGCATTTATGCTGATCGAAGCTCATTCTTGCAGGTGCGCAGGTTAGAGGAAAGAGTCGGACGGATTTAGTGGTCGACGACACTGTACTTCTTTTCAAGGTTTTTGCTGTTTTAATAAAACATCTAACGTTTTCCACTGGTGATGTATTTGCTTGTTGTTTTCTTAGATTTTTAAAACTCGTCGTTTTTAACTAGGATTTGAACTACAAAAGTTTCTTTTGTTGTGAAAATTTTTAGTGAGTAAACTATGTCTGAAACTGATTTAAGCCTAACCGCAGTAGGCTTACCAACTGTTCACTGATTCTAAGTTTACTAGGATGAAGTGGACAGGTGAAGCGGTTGTGTGCCGTTTCGAACACCTAGAGCCCCTTTCCGGGTTATGGCGCTCGGCTCGGGAGCGGGGTGTTACAAGTTGACTCCCCGGTTGGGCTCTCGGACAGTTTGGCTTCTGAAGAGCAATCAGACAATTGCGAGCTTGACGTTGCATGGTTGGGCTCTCAGACATTTTGACGTTAACCGGTTGGGCAATCTTCTTTGCTTGGGTCCTTGAAATCTTCAGGTCTTCTATACACGGGTCGATGGTTCGGTCCTTGGAAATGATCTTTGACCACTGATATACTGATTATTTTACCGTTTTCTTGCCTTTCTTATCGGCGTTTCCAGGGTATTTTTGTTTTTTTTTCTATCTTTTTAAGAACTTTTCAGCTTAGAATTACAAGAAGGGAGCCATTCACTCGAAGAAACGAAAAGAGCAGAAATCAAGCAGTCAAAGGAAAAAGGATGCATTTGGGAGCTTAAGTGCACCAGATACAGCCAAAATTTGAAGATTTCTGAAGATTCGAGAAAAGATTCCGAAGAAGCACTCAGATTCGCTCGAGCACCTTCAAATTCGCTCGAGAACTATGCTTAGGGTTTCTCCAGATCACTTATTGCGTCCAGAAGAAGAAAAGATAGGAAAGCTTCGAGAAGGCCAAGTGTTCTGTCCCTGAGGGTTTAAAACCCTAGATCTATAGGTCTGTCGCAGATAGAGGAACAAATGCCTTCATGGGTTCGAATCCCTGAGGTAATAGATGATGATCACGGGAAGGTCACATCTA
>CM071719.1:5259719-5272702 GCA_036630335.1 Physaria fendleri | reverse complement strand
GGTCTCGTTTTACATGCTGTAGATTTCCTACTAGGGTCTTTTACAGGCCGGTTTAGGCCTTTTTTCCCTTAAAATGACGTGGATCAAACATGAGTTGATAAAATTCAACCGATTGAATTTCTCTTTCTATGACAGATGTCACCTTTTGGTGATTCCAATTCTTTATTTTAAATTAAAAGAAAATAGCATCAATTTGATTGGTTAGATCAGATTTTTAGTTTTTTTTTCCACCTTATTATTTTAAACACAGTTATTACATGCTAATGCTAAGTTAAAAGTTTTATATTTTTCTTTTATATCAATAATTATATTTTTTCATTCTCTACAATTAGAGGTTTCATTTGATTTGGACATAGAAAAAATTATTTTATTTTGTCCAAATAAATTCTAAAAATTATTTTTTCAATTCCTAAAATTCTATTAATTACCTTTTCAATAATCCAGATCTTTACAATATATCATAGATTGGTAAAATGGATTTAGTGAAATATATATATAAAGAATTTTACAGAGTTTTCCTTAAAAAAGTAAGAGTTTTATGGTTTAAATATATAATATATTAATAGTTATGAGTGTTTTAATAAAATTTAAGTATGTTTTATTAAATTTATATATTTAAATAAAAATGTGGGGTAAGTGTTGAATTTTTTAAACAAAACCATTGCAGGGTATAAAATAGAAAAGTATGTTGAATTGTGAGGTGGATGTAAGAGAAGATAATGTGTATTAAAATTAAGGGTGTTGAATAAAATTAGGTGTTGAATAAACGAATGTACATAGTCTAAAAAGCAAAGGAGAAAAACATAACAGAGAGGCATGCATTAAAGTTTTTCCAAGACTAAAAAACATACATGTGCAGTAGCTTGACGCATCTTTGTCAAATCACTATTCATTTCAATAACCGTCTGCTCCAGGATTTTGTCTAGGTCTTCGAAAGAGCTTATAAGTGCATTTCCATATGACTTGGCTTATATAAATGAAAATAAACATGATTATATAAGTGCATTTCCATATGACTTGGCTTATATAAATGAAAATAAACATGATTAGTGAACTCCAAGTGCATCCTGACTATCACATGCAGAATCATAAATTGTTAAATCAAAGACACAAAGAAGATGAGGAAGTTTCTGTGTATTTTCCAAGTTACAGAACCATGGGTACATATGATACATCTCGTATCAGGGACGTAGTTACAAGAATAACATATAAATTATTATAGAAACAGAATAAACAAGATAAGGAAACTAATCCCTGAAATATCGACTCAATCTTCTCATCATAAATGTTACAAGTACCTTGACCACTCTAGAAAATCGTTCAAAAAGATTCATTGTAGCACAATGAGCATTGCACTTGAGTCTATTTGCACAAGCTAATCTCAGCTCGTTCACTCTCAGCGCTCCACCTTTAATTTGTTAAGAGAAAAAAATAATAATCCCTTTTTAAGTTTGAAACTAAGGTCATGGAAAATATCAAACCAAACGAAAAACAAAGCTACAATCAAGAGCAATAACTGTTATTGAATACTTAAACTGGATCATCTATTTGCATTTTTGCTACAGCGTAATGACGTAATTGATCTTATGATCCCAAGAGGCAGCAACAAGCTTGTTTCTCAGATTAAAAACTCGACTGATCCCAAGAGGCAGCAACAAGCTTGTTTCTCAGATTAAAAACTCGACGAAAATCCCAGTGTTAGGCCTTCCAAGTCTCAACTATAGCAGTGGCCTTTGTTCCATAAGTGACAAGCTTATCAATCTCCGTGAACTTGTGAATGATGCTCTTTTTTCTGCTTTAGCCACACAGCACACCTAACTCTCTGTCGTACCCAACCTCTTCCTTTTTAGTTAACAGAGCCAAAAGTTAACAAAGTTACTAGGAATGTATGAATATGTAGTAGCTGACATCTTTATCGGGAAGACGATACCCATTTCTCTGCATAGGAAGGTCCTGGACAAATTCTCGTCGTCTCCATTGTCTTATATCAACGTCTACTTCACTCTTGTCCCTCACTTCATCGACAAAATATCTAGCCTGACATATTCAAAACCATAGAATCAGGCTACACGTTACGACAATGAAAAATGGTTTTACTTGCTCAAATACTACCAGTGCATCAAGGATTTTAGTTTAGGCTCCCTTCCTTTTGAATGAGTCGAGATACTGAAACTTTTGGTCAATGATATTAATAACAGCCAAAGTCCAGTGGATGCCCATATGGATAGGGATAAATATCTGACAGCAACCAAGGTCTCTTAGACACAAAAGGTACATAACAGTGGACATTTGTGGGAAAGACAAAACTAATGTCCATTCTCCACTGCTTCTGTCCTTATTAAGACAGGAAGGTCCTTATGGGTGTAAACGATTCCATTGTCTCCATCCACAACTTGTCCTGTTCCCCTCATTATCCTATCATTCATCACATAACAACCATTTTTTAAAACTTCACAGCTTTTTTATAAACCAACGAACCTTCCGTGTTGGTGAATATGATCTAAAGCATCATGTACGTCTTCTAGTACAATTTCAACGGTGCATGCCTTGGAACTGTATATGAAATGATTTTGTTTCTGGAATCTTCAGTTTAGCGCTTGCTTTTGGCCCGCCATACAAAGTGACTGCTATTTGATATGTATACACTTCAAACAAAGTCTCTTTGAAAATAATCAACAAATTAACCCAAACTACTATTCTCACCTTTGGTTTGCAGAACATAAATAAGATCATTGAGAAAACCATTCTGCTCCAAATCCTTATGTACAAGAGGGGTTTCCTGCCAAATCCTTATGTACAAGAGGGGTTTCCTGTTAGAACAAAATAAAAAGAGATGGAGTGAGACCAAGAAGTGATAAGTGAACCAGAAACAAAATCACTTTGCCTAAGTGAAAAGTACTGAAAGGGGTAAGAATCTCTAACCATCGCATTACAGGCTGCTGGATAGTCTAACTTCGCATCGGAAACGATGCGCTTTGCCATGTCCAGTTTACAGAACTTGTCCACATACACATGACAGACACCATCTGGATATACCCAAAACATAAGCCATATTCTCCCTAAGCCAATTCAACTTCAGAACTTAATGGAACTGAGTTTGTAAACATACCAGCATGGCCTAGCACTGGGATTTACGTACATCGTGTAAGATAGCATTTGATCGACGAGCCTCCTTTCCACCCTTCAGCATAAGACCATTTCCACTTCGGATCGCAAGAGAAGCTGTCTATTTGATTTATTGATAGAGCATGCTGGTTAGAGATCCTTATTTACATTTAAAGCATAAAGAACTCATTGACATACCTGAACAAGTGCATCAGGTCGAGATTCAAATACAATGATACAGAAATAATGTGAAGTATGGAAGAGACTCTGGAGATAAGAGAAGGTTTAGCTCAAGTTAGTTTAGGCCACTACAACTTAGTGGAACTGAACTTATAAACGTACCAGCATGGCCTAGAACAGGGATTTTCGTCGAGTCTTTTATCTGAGAAACAAGCTTGTTGCTGCCTCGTGGGATCACAAGATCAATAACATCATCCAGCTGTAGCAAAAAAGGCAAATGGAGAGTTCCAGTTTAAGTAAAAAAAGAGCTAAACACTTCTGGTGAATTTCCATTCATATATATAACAACCTTGAGCAAATCAGGAATCTCCTCTCTAGAAGTCACAAGTCCTATGAGTTTACCACCAACAGTCTTCGGAATTGCATCAGTGATCACCTAAAATTTGCAGATTTCATAAATTAGCCATATAATGACTAAAATGGATTTTACTCAATTCTATGACATATGAGGCCAATGTACCTTGTGTAAGATAGCATTTGATCGACGAGCCTCCTTTCCACCCTTCAGCAGAAGACCATTTCCACTTCGGATCGCAAGTGAAGCTATCTGTTTGATTCGTTGATGGAGCATGCTGTTTAGCAAGACATCTAAGAGCATAAAGAACAATGACTCATGACATACCTGAACAAGCGCATCAGGACGGGATTCAAATACAATTAGAAGAACACCTATTGGTGATGATGTCTTCTCTAAAATAAGACCATCTGCAACCTGTTACATACAAAATTGTCAAGAAAAATATGAATTAGACAAATTATGCACGTTAATACGAGGAAGTTTTACATCCTATGGAGATCCTTTTTCTGTTTTTGAATCCTAGTCTGAAAATTTTGATGGTACATACAAGTATTGTCCTCAGTCTTTAATACACGGCCGATTGGATCTTCCATTTCAGCTAGCTGACGAACAGAAGCCGCAAGGCTTGAGATCTATCTCTTTAATACACGGCCGATTGGATCTTCCATTTCAGCTAGCTGACGAACAGAAGCCGCAAGGCTTGAGATCTATCAAGCACAAAAATGAATGAGCATAAATGAATAGGCCATATGAAGCCAAAAAAATCTTGTGCTGCAGCAACATCTAAATCATTCTCAGCTTTTATTGTTTCCTCATTTGCTTCAAGGGCATAGGCAATATCGAGAAGAATTTTCTTCCTTTCTTCTGAAGACAAGGCCTGTAAGAAAACTGCAAATAAGTTGAGTATACTTGCAAAAGCAAGAAATAATTTTCGTACAATTGCATTCAAAGCCCTAACATAACCTGAAGCTTTCTTGAGCATTCCCTTGCAGCAACTGCCATGTCACGAGAAGTAGTATCTACGACCGGAGCCCATAAATGAGCATCTTGATGGAACAGGGTACCAACACGCAGTCCTCTAAGGGCTTTACTAATATTCTCAGCATCATACCCACTTCAAAAAAATAGCAAGAAAATTATCAGATTCATTGAATAGCAAGAGCAAGACTAACAACCTTTACAAGTATAAATCCATGCAGTATACTTAGTATAGATCCATGCAGTATACTTACAGCTTATGAGCACGGACGTTTACCTGGTTATGATAACAGGAATGCCATCATAAGCTGTCTTAACAGCAGCTTTAACTTTTTCATTCATACCCCCTCGTCCTAATTTGGACTTTTCGCCGAAAGTAATTAACAGCAGCTTTAACTTTTTCATTCATACCCCCTCGTCCTAATTTGGACTTTTCGCCGAAAGTAATTTCGCCCTGGTGTTTTTCTTTAATGAATGTGTGGATTAAATTTGAGTTAGGATCACTTGGAGGGCCAGAGTAAAGACCCTCAACATCACTTAGAAGAATCAGAAGATCAGCTTTCAGCTCTAGCGACAGAAGAGCAGCTAAACTGTCATTATCCCAAAATATACCAGTAGAATCCTGCATAGGTTTAAGAACCGTGACCCTGTAGGTTAAACTAAGAGATTCAGAGGAACTAGGAAATTACTCAAGTCAAGTTTCCAACCTTATAGGGGGTTTTGCGAGTGCTAATAGCATCATTCTCATTGAAAACTGGAATAACCTTCATTTTCAGCATTGCTTTGACTGTTTCACTAAGTTGCTTCTTGAAATCCTTATCACTAAAACTGCTATCAGTCACAAGCATTTGAGCCACCGTCACATCCAACTACCAAACCAAAATAGACCAAAGAAAGCAACACATCAAATATCTGAAATGCTCGCCAATAATTAAGAAACAAACGAAAAAAGGAATCATCACCTTGTCAAACATAGTCTCATAGTAAGCCATGAGACTACTCTGTCCAACAGCAGCACAAGCCTCCCATCAAGTTCCATTTGTGGCTTCTGAAGATCTGCAAAGCTGAAATTAATAAAGACGAAGAATAAGCAAAAGAACAAAAAAAAATTATAACAGTTATTGTAACGCCCCGACCACCACCCTCTTTGAGCTCACACTTTTATCTAGGCTCCCTCAGTCTGAGCATTACTTCTACAAACTTTAAAGAGGGAAGTGTGGGACCAAAGAGGGTGGGGGTCAAGTTATTACCATTCCCTTCCTAAGACATAAAAACTTGTTTTTCATGACATAAACCTGCTGTTGACTAATTGTCTATATCGAAGCTTTTGTCGACCAAGACCAATCGAACCAGATGACACCAAAATAACCTCATATCCAGCCGAGTTTAATTCCGCAAGCTAACATTATCATCAACGCGAGATTAGAGCTTAATCAAAGAACGTAAATTGAAATGCTTCCATCAAATTACCTTCTCACAAATTGCTCCTAATCGCCCAAGAGCTAATCTTCCACCTTCCCCTGTAACCACTGCAGTCCCAACCTAGTAATTAATCCAAATTCAACAGAATTTCAAACAGTATTGGACCCAATGAAGGTAAAATGTCAAACCCAGAAATGTTTTGATAGACGATCATCAAACAAGCATACATTGCGAAATGAAAAAACCAACCTTGACAACGATACGCTTAACGTTTTTGGCGAAAGCGCGTGAACGATCACTCTCCGTCATAGTTTTTGGAAATCAAAGCACGAGAGAACGAGTCAATTAGTCGGGCGACTCAGTTGAAGGAAGAAGAGAGGTGAGGACGCGAGTATGTGGATATTCAACTGGGAGGAGGCGAATGGCATTTTAAGAGCGGAGACAAAGTTGTGAAAATTAATAAAATAACCCCTTGATTTTAAATATATAATTAATAGTGTACCAAAGTTTTAAAGATAAAATTTAGACCCAAAGCTTTTGAAGAAGGAGTTAACTTGTAGGGTAAACAGTTTACATACACCTCATTGTAAAACATATTTAGTTCAGATATAATACTAGTACAATCCATATATATATATTGTATGAAAATCAAGTCTGGATTTATCTGTATTTTGTAAATAAAATCTATTTACCGCGATAAAATATGTTTGATTTTTATTCTATTATATTCAAAAATTATTCAATCCTTAAAATGTTAAATTATTCATTCATTTAAATGTAATTTATAATCGACCAAAAAATAAATTTTAATTTATTTATATGATCAATATATGAAACCAACATAATAATTGGTTTTGGGTTTAACAATTAGTCGATTTTAAATGATTAAATATTTTTTAAACATAAAAATAAATGTAAATTTAGATTTGATTATTCAATATTATGAATAATTAAATT
Source organism: Physaria fendleri (assembly GCA_036630335.1). NCBI lineage: Eukaryota > Viridiplantae > Streptophyta > Magnoliopsida > Brassicales > Brassicaceae > Physaria > Physaria fendleri. The sequence goes on along the minus strand of CM071719.1, from coordinate 5,265,702 downwards.
ATAGCAGATTTATTAGATGTCCTATAATCTGCTCGAACAGTTAACAATATTATGAATAATTAAATTATAGCAGATTTATTAGATGTCCTATAATCTGCTCGAACAGTTAATTAGCTAACAATCTGCACATACCAAAAAAAAAGGAGAGACCATATTATGGGGTATTGACTAAAAATTGAAACATTTTGACCAAATGAAAATAAGATCCAGCTAATAACTACGTTTTGAATGGCCAGTACTCTAGTAATTTACTCCCTCCGTTTTTTTTTTAAGATTGTCATTTAATAAGATCCAGCTAATAACTACGTTTTGAATGGCCAGTACTCTAGTAATTTACTCCCTCCGTTTTTTTTTTAAGATTGTCATTTTGACACTTAAATTTTGTATCAAAAAGAATGTCATTTACGGATTTCAATGTAATTTTTTACATAAACTATCATTTTTAATTTCAACTATTAATGATGAAAGATAATACATTTACTTATTAATTAAGATAATTAAAATGGTAATTATATGAAAAGTTAAAGGGTAAAATAGAACTTTAACATTATTTCTTAATTTGTGTGAAAAAACCTATTCATGAAGAACTAAGGAGTAACAATTAACTAATAACAGAGCTACCTCCTCTTCCTCACGCATGAACGAAAGATAACTCGTGACTAATCAGTTTGACTAAATGAAATAAGAAGAGCAGATAATTAAGTTTGAATGGTTGCTCAGTACTTAAGAAAATGCTAAAAATTGAATAGAGGTTTTTTTTTTTGATAATACTGTAAATATCATATAAGAAATGAAAAGTTTAGTTACATAATTGAAATTGAAATACTGTAAATATCATATAAGAAATGAAAAGTTTAGTTACATAATTGAAACTTAGAACACTACCCTTGCCAAAAAAAGAATAAAAACAAGGATGTGAGGTTATAGACTCCTAAAAGCCTTAAGACTTATATCCATAGCTGCATCAGTTTTTTAAAGTGACGTCTTGTGCTATTGGCAGTTATAATGTTGCATATCTCCTTGTGAACCTCCTTATATACCCTGTGTGGTTGTATTTGGATCTGGTTATGAAGGAGATTATTTCGTTGCTTCCATGTCGCATAGACAATCGCTTGACTTATGATTCTACGCAGTTTTGAAGGCGCAGATTGTGTGGAAGTTTTGAGCCAGCTTAGCAACTCTTTCCAAGAGAACACGTTGAATGCCCTTCCTTCTATTCTTCTGGAAGCAGCATTCCACAATTCTCTAACGTAGGTACATCCCAGAAAAAGATGATCCCTTGTCTCATTTCCCCTGTTACATAAGAGACAAGTTGGTGGTACGTTCATTCCCCAAGTAATCAATCGGTTCCTTGTGGGGAGTCTATCCAGTTGAACCAACCAGAATAGGAAGGCATGTTTTGCTACGGCTCCTTTAAACCAAACACAAACCAGAATAGGAAGGCATGTTTTGCTACGGCTCCTTTAAACCAAACACAGTCATACCAACTCACAACACTGCTTTCTGGTTTCAGAGCATTCCAAGTCTCAGCAGACTTGAAGATTTCAAAAGTCTGCCCTTGAACACACCATTTGTAACAATCAGTGACAGTGGAGCGTAAAGGCAGTGGGATAGTTGTCAAGTGAATTTGCAGCTGTAGGGCATTATCTGATCTAGGCGAGGATAAGTTCCATGAACCCCCAGTACAAACATCTGCAACTTTTGAGTGCCTATTAACTTGCAACATTGATGGACCAGCCTCTCCAATAAACTCTATAAGTTGACCAAAAGGTGTCCACACGGTGTCCACACATCATACCAGAAACTCGAAGACGAACCGTTACCAATCGCACATCTTATGAACCTGGCTGCAACTGACCGAAGCTTGAGGAGACGTTTCCACATCCATGAGTCCGTGCTTCTTTCAGGAACACTCCAAAAAGAATCATTTGATAGTTTATGATGGAGGTACCAGGAAGCAAGCAGGGATTTCCTCTTCGAGAACAACATCCAAATGAACCTGAGTGACAGAGTAGAGTTCCATAGGATAAAACTCTTAAGACCTAAGCCACCTTCTTTTTTAAGAAGACAAACAGTTTTCCATAGGATAAAACTCTTAAGACCTAAGCCACCTTCTTTTTTAAGAAGACAAACAGTTGACCAAGCAACCTTGTGACATCCTCTTTTTTCAATATCTCCAGACCAAATGAATCTCGCACACATCGTTTCCACTGCTCTTAAGCATCCTTTCGGCAAGACAAAAGTTGAAATCCAAAAGAGAACGGTTCCATTAATAACCGAGCTGATCAGTTGCACTCGCCCTGCAAAAGACAGTGTCTTGACAGCCCAAAAACGAAATCTAGCAGCAAGTTTTGTCTAGTAAAGGGGCATACTCTGAAACCAACAGCTTCCTAGGCATTAATGGGAGGCCTAAGTATCTTACCGGGAATGAGCCTGTTGGGAAGCCAAATCTATTTATAGCAGTGGTTTCTTGAAGGCTCAGTCTTGAGTAAAAAGTTCCGTTTTCTGCTGATTCATATGCAGCCCAGACCAAGATGCGAAAATCATCCAAGGTTTCCATAATCCCATGTAATGAATTAGTACTTCCATCAAAAAATATCATCACATCATCAGCGAACATAATATGAGATATTTGTAGAGCCTCAGTTTTCGGATGGTAGCCTATTAGACCGGAGGAATATCTAGAATGGATCAGCTTTGTGAAAACTTCCATTGCTAAGACGAAAAGGTATGGCGACATTGCATCCCCTTGTCGTAGACCTCTTGTACTTCTAAAGAATCCACTTGAGGCTCCATTGATCACAATAGAAAATGAGGCTGTGGTCATACACTCAGATATCCAATTTATAAACCGAGGTGGGAAGCCGATGGCCGTGAGGACAGCAATTATAAAATCCCATCTTATTGAATCAAATGCTTTCCTGAGATCCACTTTTAGCATTCCTTTAGGTGCACCGTTTCTACGGTTGTAGCCCTGTATTATCTCCGAAGCCAATAAAACATTTTCTGACAGTAATCTTCCCGGTAAGAAAGCGGATTGAGAAAGATTGATAAAGCCCGAAAATACATCCTTTAGTCTACCAGAAATCAACCGAGAAATCACCTTATAAACTGTGTTCAGCAAAGCTATTGGCCTGAAATCACCAGGTTTCTCTGCATTAGACATTTTAGGAACTAGTGCAATAAGAGATCTTCCCAGGTTTCTCTGCATTAGACATTTTAGGAACTAGTGCAATAAGAGATCTTCTGATGTGGACGAGGACTCTTCTGATGTTTTCTCTGGGTATGACATGGAAGAGGGAGAACTACCACCAGAATTAAGTGCTACTCTGCTCCGAAAAGAGAAGAGGAAGGAAAAGCTTGCTCGGGGCAAAGGCCCCATCTACTTTTAACCGATGAATGTAGACTTTTTTTGTTGGAACGTCCGCGGGTTTAATATACCTACTCACCGCAAGGGCGCGAGGAATTGGATAATTAAGAATAAACCTCTTTTTGGAAGTCTCCTAGAGACTCATGTACAACAACCGAAGCAGAAGAAGTTCCTAAATAATTTACTGCCAGGTTGGAATTTTGAAGCAAACTATGCTTTTTCAGATTTGGGAAAAATTTGGATCATTTGGCATCCATCGGTTAAGGTAACAATAATACAGAAGTCCCTTCAGATGATATCTTGTGAGATCAATTTGCCAGGATCAGTGGACAAGCATATTTATTCCTTCATATATGCCTCTAACCAAGCTGATGAGAGAACTATGCTTTGGAATGAGTTGGTTGATTTTGCGGAAAATCAAATCCGTGGGGAGAGAGCTTGGATGGTTATGGGCGACTTCAACCAATCTAAAGACCCCACAGACCACTCCTCTCCTCAATCACTAAATGTTGATTCACAGATGCAGGCTTTCAGAAACTGTCTTCTTGATTCAGAGCTAATAAGAGATCACAAGACCCTATTGCAAAAAAACTAGACAGAATTCTAGTTAATGATAAGTGGCTAAACACCTTCCCGTCCTCAGTGGGTATTTTTGGAGAACCAGATTTCTCGGATCATGCGGTTGCGGCTGTGTGCTTAGAACCCCATAGGAGAAAATCCAAGAAGCCATTTAAGTTTTATAACTTCTTGCTAAAACAGGAAGGTTTTTTGGCTCTAATTTCTGACACATGGTTCTCTATGGACGTCCATGGCTCCGACATGTATAGGCTTTCATCAAAACTTAAGAATCTCAAGAATCCTATAAGGTCCTTCAGCAAGTCAAAGTTTTCAAACCTATAGAGGAGAGTACAAGAAGCTCATGAGGTCTTGCTCACGGTTCAGAGTAACCTCCTCAGATCACCAACGACTATCTTAGCTGATCAGGAGGCTGATGCCAACAAAAAATGGTTGATTCTGGCCCAAGCGGAGGAGGCTTTTTTCCGTCAAAGATCAAGAATCACATGGTTGGGAGAAGGGGATAAAAACACAGCTTATTTCCACCGAGTAACCAAGACAAGGCAAGCAGGGAGTCACATTCACTACCTAATTTCTGAAACTGGTGATAGAGTTGAAACCCAGGAGGGCATACAAGACATGTGTGTTGCTTTCTTCAGAAACTTACTTAGTGGAAATGACCAGCATTCGAGTTTCTTTCTGGATGACATTCGAAACCTACTTGATTTCCAGTGCAGCAGCGAGCAAGTTTCAGCTTTGCATTGATTTCCAGTGCAGCAGCGAGCAAGTTTCAGCTTTGCAACGGGATTTTTCAGATGAGGACATCAAACACGGTTTCTTCTCTTTACCTAGAAATAAATGTTGTGGTCCTGATGGCTTTTCTGCAGAGTTTTTCAAATCCTGCTGGCCGATCATCGGAGGGGAATGCACCGCGGCTGTGGCTGAATTCTTCAGAACTGAATAGAGGTTGATGAACGTGTGTACCTAACAAAAATTTTGCTATATATATGATCCAATACCCATGCATGCCTACACCATAGTATTCATTATTAAAAAGTGAACTTAAAGTGTTATCTCGTTTGACTTAGGCGACGAGATAGCTTTGGGTGCTCTGCTCGTACGGATTTTCTTACCAGAGATTGTAGATTTTAAGGTAAGATCGCGCTTGTTTTTTTTTTTTTCAATTTGTTCTTCACTTATTCTCTGTTCGATCTGCGTGTTTATTTGCGTTTTATGGACCTTTGAAAGTCTCTTTAGGTTATTATATATTAAACTTGAGTTTTTAAGACTCAACCTCTCTGCTCTGTCTCCGTGTAATAACTGAATCCCAAAATCTGTGTTTTCCCCCCCCCTCCCCCCCCAGGGAAATCTCAAAGTTATGATCTTTCTTTACTCAATTGGATAAGAATTTATGATTTTGACTCCCCCAAGTGAAAATATTTTGAGATTTCGATGGAAGCACCAAGTGACAAGATCTCCCAAGAACAAGCTCGTGAATCTCTTATAGACAATATTAAAGAGGAGCCGATTTTACCTGAGGACGAGTCTATAACATCCTCAGATTTCAAACCTGACATCAGTCCTACAAACGGAGGAGACACTAATGATGTAGAGAAGCTTCAAAAAGCCATTGAAGCTATGCTGAAAGATATGATAGAGGAGAAGTTTTCAAAGTCTGGTCATGTAGAGAAGTATCAAGACAAGAGGAGAGAAGAAGCCATTAGAGCTATTCTGAAAGATATTATCACAGAGGCGCAGTTTTCGAAGTCTGATACTTTACCTGAGGACGACTCTACAAACGGAGGAGACACTGGTGATGTAGAGAAGCTTCAAGAAGCCATTGAAGCTATTCTGAAAGGTATTGTAGAGGAGCATTTTTCGAAGTCTAACACTTTACCTGAGGACGACATTGGTGATGCAGAGAAGCTTAGAGAAGCCATTGAAGCTATTCTCAAAGATAGCCATTGAGACCGATCAAAACCACTTGAATCATTATGAATTAAAATTTAATCATATTATAATCAGTTCATAAAAGCATCCCAATGTAGTAAAGTTAAA
>CM071719.1:5244875-5257800 GCA_036630335.1 Physaria fendleri | reverse complement strand
ATTTTTTTTTGCATTGTGTTATTCATAACAATTAGAATTGGTGGTAATCATTGTTAATGGCAGTCATCTATAAAACTTCGTAACAGATGCAGTTTAGGTTCGAACAAGTACTCTCACGAAAAAGTTACTAAACCCACCAGGATATCTGGGAAAAAAAACAAAGAAAAAGAATTTACATTGATCATTTGTGCCCATAACGAAAACATGGTCTATTGACCTATCTCTGAAGAGATCTTCAATTTTTATATATTGGATTCGGAATATTAATTAACAGCCAGGTCCGGGTACTCAAATCATTGTAGTCTTTAAGTTATTTTTTTGGTTTGCCCTTTTCTCAATCAACTCGTTGCAATGGTTTTGGAAAAACGACGAATACTATAGATACTTATCGTATAGTTCTGGATTTTACCATCTTTAACGTTGGCCCAAATTAAAAATTTCGACAGCAATTTCATCTTTGGATTAGGCTTTGTATGGTTTTCGATTAACCAATACGGAACGAAATTATCATATTAAATTTCAACTAGGGGTGAAATTGTTGTACAACTTTCAATTTGGAACTAATTAAAACGTTAAATTTATCGTAAAGGATAATTACAAGATAGTGAAGATCCAGTCAATAGTTCCAGGGCAAAATAGATCGTTTCCCCGATGTTTTTAACAAGCACGTATACATGTGTTGGAACAGTTCTTTATTTCTATTGGTGTGCATAGATTCTTCATGATAAAAAATTTACACAAAGAGACACAAAAGCAAACTCATCTGAGCAAGAAACTTGACTGTAAGAATAAGAAGATAAAGAGAAACATTACTTCTCAACCTACAACAATGGCCCAAAGAATTGATGTTTTAAAGCCGCGACCTCGATCCTTCTTAGTTAACAACGGTTTCTGCTGTCTTAATGACCGGCCAGAGGTTAACAAAAATGGTTCTGAAGGTAAAATAACATGTGACAAAGATGAGCATATGAATAATTTAGTTGATGGAAATAATAAGTGGTTGGAGAGTTTACTAGAGAGCCAAGAGGTTGATGTTGTAGTTCCAGAAGTGACGGCTACAGAAGATGGGGCCAATGCCTTTGACGTTGAGCAACTTTGGCATATGTTCGATGGAGAATTTGATTAGTGTTTTTATGACTCTTTTTGTTTGCATTCTGTATGGTTATGCTTTTGCATTTGTGGGTTCTTCGAAATTTAAAAATAAAATAAATATGTTTAGAATTTTTTCTTTTTTAGTTTTACTATTTATACTATTGTAAAAGGAAAAACACTTTTTCTTTCTTTTCTTTTTAAACGGAAATAGTAACTTTATTAATTTGGTCTCCATAAAGAAAAGACAGTGATACAAAAGGTTAACCACAAACAAAATAAGAACATTATTGGGAACTGTTAACTACATCCGATCACAGGAGAATTATGTTGTCTTGGCACCCAGAGAATTATGTTGTCTTGGCACCCAGGTTGTTCGAGACATCGAAGTTACAGTCAAGTCCAAATTGTTGGCCATCACTCTGCTCTTCTCCGCCATCTTCTCCATCCTTGCTCGAGTCATGGTTTAGGCTTCAACTCCAGACTCCTCCACTTCATTTTCCGCTTTTAATTTCCCTCCTTTCGCTATTCGCTTTTCTCTTCGGTGATACTCTTTTACCGTTCTAAGGCTTTACCCTCACGGGTTTTTTTTTTCTATAACGGGTTTTAATGAGGTCGCCACCATTTCTTTTTCTCTTTCACTTTCAGGTTGTACTCTTTCCTTACTTGGTTTTTTCCCCTCACGGGTTTCCAAGTAAGGTTTTCCAAGTAAGGTTTTGATGAGGCAACCGCCAATTCGCTTTTCTCTTCAGACGGTCTTCTTCCAATTGTCTTACCCCTGCCCCCACTGGACTAGCTAGCTAAGTACAGTTGCAAGCCTCCTGCATTTATATTCTCTCGTTTTAGTCACTATATTTCCACTGTAATGGTGATCTTTGGTATTAATAAAAGTTAACCTAAAACCCAAAAAAAATGTCCCCTAAGATACTTCGACAATAGCCCTAATCTAACAAAATTACATAGATCAAAACATTTATGTTCAATAAATTGAGAGGACTACTGATAAGCGATTATAAGTGGAATTCAATTTTAAGATGCAGGTTGAACAATTCCCCTCCGGTTTGCACAAATTTAATGTTATTTTTGTTAATTACACTGTTGGAAAAAAATATTGATTTAAATACTTAACGTAAGGCATCAAATATGTTTTTGTTTTTTGTCAGCTTAGTATCATAAAATTACCAATATGACATATAATTATCACATCATCTAATATGTTTGTATTATAAAATGCATGAAAAATTCAAAATGTAATTATTTTGGTCTAAGCATTAAAAGAATGACTATTATCTTTTAGGCATACTTGTAGGTATAGTTATTAATTGTGCCGTCGAGAATTACTCAAAGACTGCCGACAAATATTTGGACCCATTGAAAGGTTTATTGCTCATTGCTCATCATCGGTGTTCTATACATTTTGAAAACTTATTCCTTTATTTTCACTTGCTAATGATTTTTACCTTTTTATCTATGCTTTTTAAATTGGATTTGAAAATTTGTAAACGAAATTATTTAAATAATGAAATTTATGACTTGTTGAAAAAAATCTACCAACCAAAATCTAAAGTATGAGTAGTCGTACCGAAAATTAAATAGGATTTTGCCCTTTTCCCTTTTAAGTAAATGTTTTTGGCTTTTGTGAGTTATGAGTATGAGAGAAAGTGTGTCGCATCGTATTATTTCAATTATTTTATGCGATGAATGACCTTTTTATATAACGAACGTGTTGACATCTCCATCACAAGCTGAAATATTTTGTCCTTTCTCTATACAAAACAACTGATGTCATTTCCCATCATTTGAGGTCTAATTTCCATGCAAAAAAAAAAATTCGATTTTAACATAAACTTTGATATTTCGCTAAACCACATTTATCGTAAATTAAAAATAAAAACCTAAAAAAATTGGAAGTTGAATATATAATCCAATAAAATATGAAATTGAATAGTTATTTACCACAAAATAATTTATTGTATACCAGTAATGAATTAATCATTTTAAATATACCAAAAATTTCTTATTAAACCTATATAAACTGTATTAATGTCAGTTTCATTTTTAAACCAAAATTAATTGTAAAGCAATAATAATTTAACCAAATAGCTTGAATAACTGTTATTTGTTCGTTTCCTCTGTGATTTGGATCTTTTAGCTCTTGTCCTAGGACTGTGGTGGCTTGGTGGTCTGAAATTTGGAGCTGATTAGTTTCGAGGCGAGATGGCTATTAAGATGCTTCGAATTGACATGTGCCAATGTCGTGCCAATCCTCGTTCCCAAAACCTTGTAGCGAGTGTAGTCGACAAGTCTTGCTCCCGTCGAGCATTCCAATATGTCATCTTTACCCTATCGATTGCTCCTTGTTTGTAAGTATGGCTTCTTTATGGATATTGGATCTCATGTTTGTTGAGATTTTGTTGCTTTCATCTTTCCTGTCGCTGTTTACTTTGGTGTCTCTTTTGTTTGGTTTTTAGATGATGGTTTTAGGTGCTCTGTTTGTGGGAGGTTGTAGTATCATTCATGATTACTCTATTTCATAGCTGTGAGGTCGTAGTTCGTAGTCAAGTTTTGCTAGTTTTCCCATAATGTGTGAGGTTCTCTTCCTAAGTTATTTTCGGGTGTTATTTTAGTTCATGGGCACGGATCATTCTCCCTGTGGTTTTCCTTACTGCAAATTATCCTCTGTTGAAAGGACTTCCGATCATACCCTATTAGTGAACTCCTCTCACTTGGCTTGGTGTTCTTCATCTCTAATTCTGAAATACGACGATTTAAGAAAGACGACCGTTATTCGTCGTAATTCCGCCAAATTTCTCTATTTTATGATGCCATTACGATGATTATGTGGTTATTCGTCGTAATTCCGCCAAATTTCTCTATTTTATGATGCCATTACGATGATTATGTGCATCACAAACATCCATGTTTTCTTGTAGTGCTCGCTTTCCTGGGTTTCATTTTAGTATACTGCATCTTCGATATTACGTTGTCATGGAAATTTATTTTGCTTCCATGTTTTTAATTATTTTTTTGGCATGGAATCAAATGTGGATCATGCTTCGAGTGAGATCAAACATATTATTATCCTTAATAATATTTACCAGTTTTTTATAAAAAAAACTATGAATTCGAAATGGAATCGATGCATGTTGTCTTTCAGTAGTTAGTTCAATTCATGCTGGCTTCAAATAAAGCAGCAATCACCCGATCAACCAGAAGTTATTATCTCTATTGATGACAACGTCTCAGACGTCTAAACCTCCATTTCTTGGTCCGGTGACATTGTGAAATGATAATGAGAAACCCTATGCCTCTATGGCGATGGAGAATTATGTAGATTACTCGGATTTTTAACCGACATATTCTCTTCTCTTTTATGTCAGCAATTTTGCTTAATTTATGTAGCTGTAAAAGTTATGCAAAGTTTGTACTTTTTTTTTATAGATTTGACAATTTTGTATAAATGGTTTAATTATCAGTTTTGTATTTCAAACTACACAATTCGACCGTGTGTAAATAAATTCTAAATTCAGGTTTGTGTGGTTTTTTCGTTTATAACTTACGATATATGTATTGTTTTTTCGAAGTTCAAAATTCGTGTATATCTTTTTTTTTTTTTTTTTTTAACTCGTCTTACATACGGAAACGTATCTACCTCTTTGGCACGACATCACAACTTGCTCTCTCTCTCCGTAACCGTTGAAATTGTATTCTTTAGTCTTTACTAATAAATTTCAGACTTACATTATTAGATTCTGTACGTATATGTATGTCAGTGTGTATAATTCAATAGTTATACGTGTATAAAGATACGCCTTATAGATTTTGCTATGAAGGTCCAAAAAGGGGACATAAAACGACTTCTCATTGAATAGTGTTTTATATTGAAAGGTTAAAAAACGTGTGTTGCAACTAAATTCCAACGTTTTCACTGTCGTCTATGAAATTAGGGCTGGGTTTGCGGATTGGTCCGCTCCACCCCGGATAAAAGTTTGTGGATTTTTACAAAAAAAAATCGCCCTGCAATTCGCCCTACATAAAAATTTCTAAAAAACTAGGTCCGTATTCGTCTCGCCAATTATAGGCGGAGTCCGCGAGTACCTGTAAATCCACAAAATTGCAAGCTTGCAATACAAAAATCTGCAACCCCGCAATTCGCCAACCGAAAAATATAAATACGCAACCCGCTAAACTATAAATCCGAGATCAGCAACACACAAATACAAAAAAAAATAGAATTAAAATTATTTTAAAAAAAAATAGAATTAAAATTATTTTAAATATTATTATTCTTTTGCTATATTATTTTAAATAAAATTATATATTTATATATAAATAAATATTATATAAAATATAAATACACATATATTTTTTAAAAGTTTTAATTTTACGGATATCTGCGAAGTCCGTGGAGCCTGTCCCACAAACCCGCACAATCTTTGAAACTGTAAAAAGCTCGTTTTACAAATCTGCAAAGACTTTTGATTGGCCCATACCCATCCCGTGACGGGCCCAAGCGCGCGGGACTCACAGATTGCAGGTCAATTTTCCACATCTATATGAAATATTGGTGGATTTAAAGTAATTCAAAAAAAATTTTTTAAAAAGGGGATTTTAAAGGATTGGTAGTATATTCGTCCACCATTTAACTATGGGGCCATTATTATTGGGCTTTTATCTCGTCGGTCCAAAAAAGTTTTGTAATTGGTATTGGACTAGTTAGGCTCAAGCTCAAGTCCAATTAGGTGGTTGATGCAATAAACCAAGCCGAACAGAAACTTTCGCGCGTCTTTTTATGTCGTGGTCAAGATATTAAAACCATATTGAAGCAATTGATTCCTGAATGAAGAAGGTTCAATTAATTATAAATAGAACATACTCCACTGCCACTGGAGTTAATGTCAGTTTTGAGATCTCTCGTCTCTCACGAATCGGGCAAATCAATGAAGCTCGAAATTATTTCGATTCGTTACGCTTTGAATCGGGCAAATCAATGAAGCTCGAAATTATTTCGATTCGTTACGCTTTAAAGCAATTGGTTCTTGGAACTCCATTGTTTCTGGTTATTTCGCAAACGGTTTACCAGTAGAAGCACGCCATCTGTTCGATGAAATGCCTGAGAGAAATATTGTTTCTTGGAACGGGTTGGTTTCAGGGTATATTAAAAACGGGATGATTGATGAAGCTAGGAATGTGTTCGAGATAATGCCTGAGAGGAATGTTGTGTCTTGGACCGCAATGGTGAAAGGTTATGTGCAAGAAGGTATGGTTGTTGAAGCGGAGTCGTTGTTTTGGAGAATGCCTGTGAAGAATGAGGTTTCTTGGACTGTTATGTTTGGTGGTTTGATTGACGCTGGGCGTATAGATGATGCACGTAAGTTGTATGATATGATGCCTGTGAAAGATACTGTAGCGAGTACTAATATGATTGGTGGGTTGTGTAAAGAAGGAAGAGTGGCTGAGGCAAGGGAGATTTTTGATGCGATGAGGGATAGGAATGTGATTACTTGGACTACTTGAGGCAATGCCGATGAAGCCGGTTATTGCTTGTAATGCTATGATTGTTGGGTTAGGAGAGCAAGGAGACATAGCTAAAGCGAGGAGGATTTTCGATCAAATGAAGGACAGAGATAATGCGACTTGGCGAGGAATGATCAAAGCTTATGAAAGAAAAGGTTTTGAATTGGAGGCTCTTGATTTGTTTTCCGAAATGCAGAGACAAGGAGTTAGACCGAGTTTTCCGTCATTGATTAGCATTCTTTCTGTCTGTTCTTCCTTAGCAAGTCTCCAATATGGTAGACAGGTCCATACAGGTCCATGCTCACTTGGTGAAATTTCAGTTTGATGTTGATGTGTATGTTGCATCTGTTTTGATGACTATGTATGTTAAATGCGGTGAGCTTCTGAAAGCCAAGCTAGTATTTGACCGATTTCCATCAAAGGACATTATCATGTGGAATTCAATAATTTCTGGTTACGCATCGCACGGTTTAGGAGAGGAAGCTCTTAATGTTTTCCATGAGATGTCATCGTCTGGTACCATGCCAAACAAAGTGACCTTAATTGCAATTCTGACAGCATGTAGCTATGGTGGGAAAGTGGAAGAAGGGCTTGAGATATTTGAATCAATGGAATCAAAGTTTTGTGTGACACCAACAGTTGAGCATTATTCTTGCACTGTGGATATGCTTGGGCGTGCAGGACTGATAGATAAGGCAATGAATTTGATCGAAACAATGACCATTAAGCCAGATGCTACAGTTTGGGGTGCTCTTTTGGGAGCGTGTAAAACTCACTCACGACTGGATTTAGCAGAAGTTGCTGCAAAGAAACTCTTTGAGATCGAACCAGAAAACGCTGGTCCATACGTTTTGCTATCCAGCATAAATGCATCTCAGTCCAAGTGGGGAAATGTTGCAGAAGTGAGGAAAAGCATGAGGACGAAGAATGTAAGTAAATTCCCTGGTTGTAGCTGGATTGAGGTAGAGAAGAAAGTGCACATGTTTACTCGTGGAGGTATCAGAAACCATCCCGAGCAGGTGATGATACTAATGATGTTGGAGAAAACAGATGGACTATTGAGAGAAGCTGGTTATAGTCCTGATTGCAGCCATGTGTTGCATGATGTAGATGAGGAAGAGAAAGTGGATAGCTTGAGTCGTCACAGCGAGAGACTTGCAGTGGCTTATGGGCTCTTAAAACTACCTGAAGGAGTACCCATTCGAGTCATGAAAAACCTTAGAGTCTGTGGAGATTGCCACTCTGCCATTAAACTTATTTCTAAAGTGTATCAGAAACCATCCCGAGCAGGTGATGATACTAATGATGTTGGAGAAAACAGATGGACTATTGAGAGAAGCTGGTTATAGTCCTGATTGCAGCCATGTGTTGCATGATGTAGATGAGGAAGAGAAAGTGGATAGCTTGAGTCGTCACAGCGAGAGACTTGCAGTGGCTTATGGGCTCTTAAAACTACCTGAAGGAGTACCCATTCGAGTCATGAAAAACCTTAGAGTCTGTGGAGATTGCCACTCTGCCATTAAACTTATTTCTAAAGTGACTGAGAGAGAGATCATTCTAAGAGATGCTAACAGATTTCATCATTTCAACAAAGGGGAGTGTTCATGTAGAGATTATTGGTGAGATTGGTCCATCTAACAGATTTCATCATTTCAACAAAGGGGAGTGTTCATGTAGAGATTATTGGTGAGATTGGTCCATTTTATTGGTTTGATTCGGTTCAATTATATTGGTTTAGTTGAGATGTGTGTAATTCTGTATAGTTTAGAAGAAGAATGTTGCAGTCAGTCTTCACGCATCTCAATGCACCACTTGCATAAACTCAATTATATCATCCTAAATTATTCGTTTAATAATTGAAATCATAGCTGATTTGTTCTTATTATCTCTTAGGGAAGTGACCTACCACTTATGTTATCAATAAAGAATACCAAACATATGTATCTCTTGTGTTTTGTTCTGTGATAATCAAATTTCCGTCCAAAGTGGGACATGATTAAAGTTAGGTTTCAATTGATTGGATAAGGACAAGATTGGTTGTTGAGTCACAGTTCATATTTCTGGCTCTCTTCTTTCAGGATTTACAGGCAAATCGATTGATTTCAGTCTAAGAGACACACAAAGCTTTCAATTGTGATCATCTTCTCTCAGGTCTCAGTATCTGTTTTCTTAAAGGTAAAAGTTTCGATTTTAAGTTTATTGATCATATGGCCATCTTTTGGAAACTAATTTTCTATATTTGGTGTTTCACAAATCTGAATTTGGTTCTTTCTTTCCTGTGTTAACCATCAGTATTTGATGATCAGATTTCTGAAAAAATTCATCCTTTTATCGTCTGGATCAGTCGGGTTCTTACGGAAATAGAAAAAACTGCAAACTTTGATAAAATTCATACAACTTTATGTTAAACTTGTTGAGATCTGGACTCGTTTCGTCATTTATCATTTTCATCAAGCCAGATTGTTCTATATCTGGCTGGTGTTTGATTGTAATTAGGATTGAGTCAATATCAGTGTACTATCTTATATCCAATGTCTCTGATAGCAACAGCTTTTTGTTTCAGTTGTATTAATGGGTTCTGAAGGACCAACGACTGTGACGATCCATCTAACAGCAGATTTCATCATTTCAACAAAGGGGAGTGTTCATGTAGAGATTATTGGTGAGATTGGTCCATCTTGTTGGTTTGATTCGGTTCAATTATATTGGTTTAGTTGAGATGTGCGTATTCTGTATACTATAGTAGTTTAGAAGAAGAATGTTGCAGTCAGTTTTCACGCATCTCAATGCACCACTTGCATAAACTCAATTATATCATCTTACAATTATTCGTTTAATAATTGAAATCACAGCTGATTTGTTCTTATTATCTCTTAGGGAAGTGACCTACCACTTATGTAATATCAATAAAGAATACGAAACATATGTATCTCTTGTGTTTTGCTCTGTGATAATCAAGTTTCCGTCCAAAGTGGGACATGATTAAAGTTAGGTTTCAATTGATTGGATAAGGACAACATTGGTTGTTGAGTCACAGTTCATATTTCTGGCTCTCTTCTTTCAGATTTTACAGGCAAATCGATTGATTTCATTCGAAGAGACACACAAAGCTTTCAATTGTGATCATCTTCTCCCAGGTCTCAGTATCTGTTTTCTTAAAGGTAAAAGTTTCGATTTTACGTTTCTTGATCATCTGGCCATCTTTTGGAAACCAATTTTCTATATTTGGTGTTTCACAAATCTGAAATTTGGTTCTTTCTCTCCTGTGTTATCCATCAGTATTTTATGATCAAATTTCTGAAAAAAAATAATCTTTTTATCGTCTGGATCAGTTGAGTTCTTACGAAAATAGAAAAAGCTGCAAACTTTGATAAAATTCATACAGCTTTATGTTAAACTTGTTGAGATCTGGACTCGTTTCGTCATTTATAATTTTCATCAAGCATGATTGTTCTATATCTGGCTGGTGTTTGATTGTAATTAGGATTGAGTCAATATCAGTGTACTATCATTGTTCTATATCTGGCTGGTGTTTGATTGTAATTAGGATTGAGTCAATATCAGTGTACTATCCTGTATCCAATGTCTCTGATAGCAACAGCTTTTTGTTTCAGTTGTATTGATGGGTTCTGAAGGACCAACGACTGTGACGATTCATATCACAGGGTTCAAGAAGTTCCATGGAGTTGCTGAGAATCCTACGGAGAAAATAGCAAACAACTTGAGAGAATATTTGGCAAAGACTAGTGTGTCCAAAGATGTGAATCTTGGAAGCTGTACTGTGCTTGAGACCGCTGGTCAAGGAGCTCTTACATCTCTTTATCAGTTGCTACAATCCGCAATTAACACGAAAGAATCAGAATCATTGACCGGAAAAACCATCTGGGTTAGTTAGTTAAGCTAAGTGTTTCAGTACCAGATTTCATGAAACTCATTTCTGATGTCTATTTAGGTTCACTTTGGAGTAAATAGCGGCGCTACAAAATTTGCAATTGAGCAACAAGCTGTGAATGAAGCAACTTTTCGTTGCCCTGATGAATTGGGTTGGAAGCCTCAGGTTTTTGTTTTAATCTCCTTTAGTTGTTCATGTTTGATTAGTTGTTTAATTCCGTAAATCATTCTTGTGGTCTGCAGAATTTGCCAATTGTTCCTTCTGATGGTCAAGTCTCAAATGTACGAAAGGTATGTTGATACTGTCTCCAGGAGCTGTGTTTCTTAGCCTTTTGGTCTTTCACAATAAGCCATTCTTGTGTTGTGTATGATTCGCAGACCACTCTTCCGGTTGAAGATATAACAAAGGCGTTGGTGAATAAGGGCTTTGAGGTGATAACATCAGCTGATGCAGGTCGATTCGTGTGCAACTATGTGTATTACCACTCTCTGAGATTTGCAGAGCAGAATAAGACCAAATCACTTTTTGTTCACGTTCCTCTTTTTGTTACTGTGGATGAAGAAACCCAGATGAGATTCGTGGTTTCTCTGCTCGAGGTACTCACTTCTATTTGCAAGTAAAGTTATCTATGAAATACGCATGATAGACTATTTGTCCCCCCCACCTAAAAATCGCTTATCAATAAATGGAATATAAATGCACTTTTCCAGTAGATTCATTTTGTACTTAAAAAGTGTTTGTATTTGTTACTGAATCTGATTACAAGTTGGTGAAAAGAAATGAACAGTCATCTTCTATTAGCAGTCCGGAAATGCCTCAAGCAGGCCAGAAACAGGTGGCACTGTAATCTCCATGGTTCCATACACTTTTTTGCAGAATGGGTTATCCAAAAGATGGCCTTTTGACGGAGACAGATTCAAATCCATGAGTTTCAGGTTCGTACAGGACAGAGTCGCTGCAACGAAAATGCATCAGTGGGCTTCTCAGGTCGTAAGTCCCTTTGATATTTGCATACAGAGCTGATAATGACTGCATTGGTTTGGTTAGCACAGTTCTTGGCTTGGCAGTACACTATTCTTGAAACCGAGCCTAACACTTCCTCCCATGTCTTGATCCTCACACCATTTTCTGAGTTCCGTATGATTGAGTTTGTCACTGTTATGTTCGAGACATAGGCCTTTGAGTTGTGGACTCGAAGGTTGCCTATGCTGCAACATTATCCATAAGTTCGTTGTTCACACTTCAACACAGAAAACAGAGCCTAAAGGTTGAGAATCTAAGCCTATAAAACATCATCCATTGCCTCTGGTAGTTCGATGCCATGACCTCGGTCCATCCGGCGACTCAACGAACCCATCGATCTATTAGGAAAAAATAAAAATAATTAGTACATGAAACTATAAACACAACATAAAAATATGAATAAGAAAGTAGCTTACTTGTATGACAAGGTTGGTTCTACAAGGACCACTGGATTAACTTTACATTCGCGCTAGTATCATCGCTTCTCTTCAACCTTTGTCTCTGCATTCTCTCTCGTTCCTACCTCCTTCACTTTACACTATTCTTGAAACCGAGCCTAACACTTCCTCCCATGTCTTGATCCTCACACCATTTTCTGAGTTCCGTATGATTGAGTTTGTCACTGTTATGTTCGAGACATAGGCCTTTGAGTTGTGGACTCGAAGGTTGCCTATGCTGCAACATTATCCATAAGTTCGTTGTTCACACTTCAACACAGAAAACAGAGCCTAAAGGTTGAGAATCTAAGCCTATAAAACATCATCCATTGCCTCTGGTAGTTCGATGCCATGACCTCGGTCCATCCGGCGACTCAACGAACCCATCGATCTATTAGGAAAAAATAAAAATAATTAGTACATGAAACTATAAACACAACATAAAAATATGAATAAGAAAGTAGCTTACTTGTATGACAAGGTTGGTTCTACAAGGACCACTGGATTAACTTTACATTCGCGCTAGTATCATCGCTTCTCTTCAACCTTTGTCTCTGCATTCTCTCTCGTTCCTACCTCCTTCACTTCGTGGCTCTCTATCTTGCGTTGGTTCACAGCCAAGACAAACTCGCTGACGCCGAAGGATGTTCTCCATTTTCTATTTTTCCATCTATCTCACCATTCGTAAAGTGACTCGCTGGTGCTATAAATTTGGGGTGTGAAAATCACATATCTGAAGCAAAACTCTCCTGAGCCTCTGCTGTGAAAGGATGCCAATGGTGTAGGCAAACGCGGCTGCATCTCTTCAACAGTGGTCACTCGAAATTCATACTCTTTCCTCTAGGTGACCAAATAGAGCGTTTTAGTAACATTTTTAGTTGTAATAGCATTACACTATGTTTTTTTTTTTACATTAAATTCACTAGTAAGATGAAGAGGACAAAGAAAAGTACAAAATTTAACCTAT
>CM071719.1:5215943-5237860 GCA_036630335.1 Physaria fendleri | reverse complement strand
GGTTAAACTCTCGGGAGTCTGTCTCTCGAGTGAAACCTGACTATCCGGTGTTAAACCGGAGACATCACCGAGTCATGTGGATAATACCTGGCTTTAAAGGTCCTAGCTAATAATGAATTCGGATATCTAGGAGCCTCTAGAGCTGTTTTCCAAGTAGAGCAATGTTGAAGCCTTCTAAATTTTTAAAACCCATACCACCCTCTTTCTTATGTCTTGTTAATTTTTCCCATGATGTCCAATGTATACCTCTCCCAGTTTGTTGATTTTTCCACCAGAATCTTGAGAACTCTTGATTGAGGTAGTAGATAACAAGACATGGCATAAGTGGGTATAGCAAAAGCAACCGACTTAAGCAATACCTCTTTTCCTCCTTGAGACAAATATTGGTTTCGCCATGAGTTGATTCTTGCTTTTGTTTTTTCTTCCAAAAACTGCAAGGTTGCTGTCTTAGAACCAACAAATGCCTCAGGAAGCCCCTAGTAAACCCCTTTTCCTCCGGTATTCAGAATACCCGTCGCAGCCTTGATACGCGTTTTCTCTTCTTCCCTAATTTTGGACCCATAAATGATGCTTGATTTCTGGAAATTAACGCATTGGCCTGAAGCTTCCTTATAATCCTGAAGAATAGCTTTCAAGGTCAGCAGCTGAGAGTTATGGATCGTACTGAAGAAGATGCTATCATCGGCAAAAAACAAATGGGAGATAGATGGAGCAGTCGGTGCGATTTTCATCCCTTCCAGCGAGTTCTCTGCATCGTCTCGGTTGAGTCTCATAATTAGGATTTCCGTGCAGAGTATAAATAAGAATGGTGAGAGAGGATCATCTTGACGAATGCCTCGGGAAGGTTGGAAACATTCACTTACTTGTCCATTTACCAAAACTCCAAAAGAGACCGTTGTTACACAAGTCATTATCCAAGATATCCAAGTATTGTGGAAGCCTAAAGCACGCATTGCATCCTCTAAAAATTGCCATTCCACCCTATCAAAGGCTTTCATCATGTCCGTCTTTATGGCTACACAAGAGGAGGATAATGTAGAGTATGCTTTGAGGCTATGAATCAATTCTTGGGCCAAGAGAATATTATCCGAGATCAATCTCCCACTGACAAACGCAGCTTGCGTGTCGGAGATAATGTGTGGCAGTACTTGCTTGAGTCTAGTCGAGAGTACCTTAGCAATTATCTTGTAAGAGAAATTACATAAGGCAATGGGTCGAAATTCTGTAAGTTTTGACAGTTTCTTCACCTTCGGTATGAGACAAATTGTCGTCTCATTAAGTCTGTTGTCAAACAGTCCAGTTGACATGAACTCTCGGACAAGCTTACAGATATCAGGTCCAACGATGTTCCAGTGTTGATGATAAAAGCCACCTGTTAAACCGTCTGGACCAGGACACTTTTCTGATGCCATTCCAAAGACTGCTCGTTTAATTTCAGAATCTGTAGCCACAGCAATAAGACGGTCGTTTTGTTCTTGAGTTACTTTCGGAGTAACATTGATAAACATGTCTGAGTTGCGAACAGAGGAGGTAATGATCAGTTCCGAAGTATATAGGTTAATGAAGAATTGCTTGGCCAGCCTGCGCAGATCATCCTCTTGGTGGTACATGACGTTGGTCTCTATATCCACAAGGTGATGAATCTTATTTGCAGCTCTTTTTTGTTTAACTGAAGCATGAAAATACTTCGTATTTCTATCTCCCTCTTTAAGCCAAGTCTCTCTACTTCTAGATTTCCAGAATTTCTCCTCTCTTAAATATTCCTGCATAAGCTGGCACTTTAACTCCTTATACAATGACCAATCGATCACATCCTCTCTTGTGATACGGTCAATCTGCGACTTGAGCTCTTTGATCACTATTTTAGAGTTAAGTGATAAGGTGCGCTTCCATTGAGCCATTGCGGATCGACAGCGACGGGTACGAGCTACATTTAAAATTTATTTATATCATAATATTTCCCACGAACTATTGTATTCTTTCTATATCCCTATGAAATCAAAGTTTAAAATTTATTTGTTCATGAAATCAAAATTGCAGATTTATTTGTCCATGAAATCAAAGTTGCATACTTACTTGCCCACGAAATTAAAAGTTCGAATTTCAATTTTGTGGCAAATAAATATGCAACTTTGATTTCATGGGAATATAAAAAGAGGATAATAGTTCGTGGAGAAATATTATGATATATGTCAATAGTTCGTGGATAAATAGTTTGTTTTCCCTTCATTTTCTCCCGTTTACAAATTAGTATTTTTTCCATAATTTTTAGTAAAATATCTATAAGCAAATCCCTTTTTTGTGGTATTATGTCCATAATTTTTTTTTTTTAACCAAAATTTTGAGTTAATTGTCCACATATGGTTTTTGTGGTATTTCGTATATAAATTTTAGGAATTCTATCCACAATTTGATTTTTGTGGTATTATGTCAATTTAATTTGCTATTTTTGTCCAAAATTACTTTATTTGTCAACAATTTCTTTTTTTTTTTTTTTTTTTTAAAATTTTTTTTTTTTTTTTTTTTTTTTTTTTTTTTTTTTTTTAACAATTTCTTTTTTTGTCTACAATTTTTAGTAAAATACCCACAAAATGCGCCTACAAATTCGTTTTATTACAAACATTTTGTAGATTTTTGTACGATTTACATTTTGTCCATACGTATTGGTTTATACAGATTGATCTATAGTTATCTAGACTATTTTCTAAATACAAGCAATGAAATATGATTAATATTACATACTGTTTTTTGTCAACGTATATGTACCAAACATGATTGATTTGACGCTATATATTCGAACGTAAATATAAAAACATATACTAACATGATATAATATTATATACATTTTCATATTCCCTATTTTTATTCTACTCATTGCGATTTCATTGTGGCAAGGACCACGGCCATTCCAGGATAAGATTCATTCATTATTCAAAGATTTTATTAATTTATTGATTACTTACTAAGTTTAGTTTTAAAATTAAATTTAGTGCGATTCTTAATAAATTATACTACAAGAAAACTTACTTCTTTCCGACTAAGTTCCCGACAGAACAAATTCCGTTGGTTAATCCCAACGAATTGAAGCCGTCTGGATTCCTTTAATTTCTTTTTTTATCTTTTATTAATGTTATTATCTTTTTAAAATATTTTTTGATATTTTTTATTATTTTTTAAATTTATTAACGAATTTCCGACAAAAAATTCACTTCGTCGGAAATGTATTTTTTCAAAAAATAAGTTATAAATTTTTTAAACAAATTTTAATTTCTGATGATTTTTTTTTACGGATTGTAGCATCGGTCAGAATCCATCAGGAAAATTTTAAAAAGTACTATCCAAACCGCCAAATTTTAAGAAGAAAAAATTGGAAACCCGCCAAAACCAATTACGGACGGCAGGTTCTGTCAGTAATTGCTTTTATAAACCTAAGAGCATCCTCATCGGTAAAGTACCGATAGTGGATCTCTGAACATAATAATAATAATATTTTATTAAAACTTTTCAGAGCATCCTCATCGGTAAAGTACCGATAGTGGATCTCTGAACATAATAATAATAATATTTTATTAAAACTTTTCTATTTAATTAAATAATTTTTTTTATTAATATGTTGAACCATACATATATTGACACCTGGAGAACCAGTTTCTGTAAAAGTTCTGAAAATACTGAATTGAGAATCGGATGTATGTTCTCTTTCCTTTCTTTTATTTTTATATTATTTTTTTTTTTTTTTAAGAAACTGTCCTCATACTTGCAATGGAGGTGCCCTAACCCCATCTTTCTTCTCATTTTCACTTTAGAAAGAATAGAAATAGGTTAAAAAATTATAGTTTTAGGTTTTAGAATAGATTTAGATTTTAGAGTAATAGATTTAGATTTTCTAATAATAGAATTAGATATTGAAATTAGAGTTTTAGGTTTCAGAACGTAAACTTTTTTTTTAATAAATGCATATGTGTATGTATATGCTTTTGACGCATATGCGTCAGATGGTAATATATTAGAAGCAAATCATCAGAGAATTGAGAGAGATCTCCGTGAAGAAGAAGAAAATGTAAAAAGATGATTATGCTTCATTGAATTAAAATGTTAACGTTACAAGGTTTATATAGTGAACCAGCTAAACCGGTTAATCACTTAACAATCAAATTGAACCAACAATTAAACCAACGTCTAATTAACAAACTAAATACTCTAATAGCCCCCCCTCAAGATGAAGCATACAAATTATGTAGATTCATCTTGGAAGTGATATCTCTGAAAATGCAAGGTTGAACCGGCTTTGTAAACACGTCTGCTAACTGATTGGCTGAAGTAACATGGAGAAGCTTGAGGAATCCATTCTGCAGCTTTTCACGAACAATGTGACAGTCGTTCTCTATGTGTTTCGTACGCTCATGAAATACCGGGTTTGAGGCGATATGCATAGCAGATTGATTGTCACAGAATAGAGTTGCAGGATCAGAAGAATGGCACTGAAGGTCTTGAAGAAGAGCAGTCAACCAAATCAGCTCACACGTAGCATCGGCCATAGAACGATACTCAGCTTCTGAGCTGCTTCTGGAAACAGTTTGTTGTTTCTTTGATCTCCATGACACTAAGGAATCTCCCAAGAACATGCAATAACCAGTCACGGACCTTCTAGTATCGGAGCAGGCTGCCCAATCTGCATCAGAAAATGCTGTCAGTTTGAGATCAGAATGAGCAGAATAGAATATACCTTGGCCTGGATTCTGTTTAAGGAAACGAAGAACTCGATGAGCAGCTTGTAAGTGAGTTGTTCTTGGAGCTGCCATGAACTGGCTTAACCTGTGAACTGCAAATGTAATATCAGGTCTAGTGTGAGTTAAGTAAAGCAGTCTACCAACAATTCTTCTGTAGACAGATGGATCTTCAAGTAAATCTCCTGTGGAATCCGACAATTTGACGTTTGGATCCATAGGCACATTCAGAGGCTTACATCCTAAATAGCCAGAATCTGCAAGAAGTTCTAAAGTGTATTTTCTTTGATTGATAACAATACCAGAGGAGTTTCTAGCAATTTCAAACCCCAGAAAGTATTTGGCTTGTCCCAAATCCCTGAGTTTGAATGCAGCTTTGAGAACAGATTTTAAACTTTCTGTTTCTGCAACATTGTCACCAACGATTAGAATGTCATCAACATAAACTAATATAGCAGTGAAACTACTTCCTGTATGTTTTATAAACAGAGAATGATCAGCAGATGATCTCTTGAATCCAGCGCCAAGAATTACAGAAGATAGCTTTTGATTCCACTGCCTAGAAGCTTGTTTCAAGCCATAAAGGGATTTGTGTAACCTGTATACAGAATTCTTAGGACAATCTTGTCCTGTTAGTTGTTTATATCCCTGAGGAAGAGTCATATAGATCTCTTCATCCAAATCACCATTTAAGAATGCATTACTAATATCTAACTGACTAATAGACCAGTTTTTAACAGCTGCAATTTTTAAAAGAATTCTAAGAGTACCCATTTTGGCAACAGGAGAGAATGTGTCAAGGTAGTCCAAGCCTTCTAATTGGGTGTACCCCTTTGCAACTAGCCTTGCTTTGTGTCTTTCTATACTTCCATCCGGGTTGTGTTTCAAAGTATAGACCCACTTGTTTCCCACTGCATGTTTACCTTCAGGAAGTTCACAAATAGTCCAGGTGCCATTATCAATTAACGAATCCATCTCAACGTGCATAGCATCTGTATATTCTTTAGATTGAATGGCTTCTGCAAAAGACTTAGGAGAAAAGTGAGTAGTAATAGACAACACAAAATTTCGAAAATCTTCTGAAATATTATCATATGAAATAACAGAGGATATGGGATATGATGTGGTATAACCAGACGTAGAAGAACTTGGAACATCATCCTGTAGAAGATAACAATGATAGTCATTTAGATAGGCAGGAGCTTTACTCTGCCGTTTGTTTCTAGAGCTAGAAGTAACTCCCTGAGAAGTGTTAGTTTGATCTGCAAGATTATTGTTAGCAGTAACAGAAGTATTTGCATCATTACTATGAGTCATCGGAATTACAGGAATTGTAGGAACAGAATCTAAAGTATTCAGATTATCACTAATATCATCATTCAATTCATGCCTATCAATGAACTGATCAACAGTAGGATGATTAACAATTGCAGTATCAGAATTATTATTATTATTGAAACTAGTATCACCAGGAAAATGCTGAAACTCATTGTATGGTTGAATATTAGAG
The DNA here is from genome assembly GCA_036630335.1 of Physaria fendleri. NCBI lineage: Eukaryota > Viridiplantae > Streptophyta > Magnoliopsida > Brassicales > Brassicaceae > Physaria > Physaria fendleri. Next base: position 5,231,623 of record CM071719.1, on the reverse strand, counting down.
AAATTGTCCAAGGCTACAGGAGCATCATGATTGTTAATCGGAAGTGGCAGAACATGTTGATCAAATATCTCTGAAACTTTTGGTGCAACCTGAAATGGGAAAACATTTTCATGGAAAACAACATCACGGGTTATGGATATAGTTCTTGTCTCAAGATCAAGAACTTTGTATCCTTTGTAATTAGAAGGATAACCAAGAAAAACACAAGCATTAGCTCTCTTTGAAAATTTATGTCTATCCTTAACATAAGTAGAAACAAAACATAAGCATCCAAACACTTTTAAATGATCATACTTAGGAATTTTAGAAGTTAATACTTCAAATGGGGTTTTCTGATCAAGTAAAAGAGAAGGAGTTCTATTTATCAAATATATGGCTGTGAGAATACAATCTCCCCAATACTCTAATGGGACATTGGATTGAAACATCAAGGCTCTAGCCACATTTAATATGTGTTGGTGCTTTCTCTCCACAACTGAATTCTGTTGTGGAGTATCTGTTGTGGAGTATAAGGGCAAGATAGATTATGCATTATCCCTTTAGAATTCAGAATATTTCCAAAATTCAACTCAGGTGCATTATCAGTCCTAATAGCCTTAACCCTAGCACCAAACTGATTCTCTACTAAGGCTAAAAAGTTAGGGAAAACCTGGGAGACTGCACTCTTGTTCTTCATCAGATATACCCAAGTCAACCTGCTAAAATCATCAACAATCGTTAGAAAATACTTGTAACCTTCTGGAGTTGGGACATGAAAGGGTCCCCAAGTATCTAAATGTAAAAGATCAAAAGCATGAGAAGATCTATTATTCAAAGAAGGAAAACATAAACGTTTCTGTTTAGCTAGAGGACAAACTCTGCAAACATGATCATTGTCTTTGTAAGTAAAATCTAAAGTTTTAGAAAGTAATTTGATCTTCTCTAAAGCAGGATGGCCAAGACGGCTGTGCCAAGTCTGAGAAGAAACTTGCAGAACATCCACATTATTGATAGCCTTTGAAGTGTGAAGAACATAGAGATTGTTTTGAAGCACTCCTTTACCAATCATCGAGACCGGAGTATGCACCTGATTATCAACCACAGCAGAAGAGAAAATACAACAAGCATCAGAGGAAAAATTAACAGAAATTGAATTTTGCTTAGTTAAAGCACTTATACTAAGCAGATTATACTTGAATTTAGGCACAAACAAAACAGATTTCAGAATTAAATCTGATGAAATGTTAACAGTTCCAGAAAGTTCAACCATGATTCTAGTTCCATCAGGTAAAGTCACACAAGTATTAGAAATAGGAACAGTTTCAGAAAACAAACTAATATCAAAACAAACATGACAAGAAGCACCTGTATCAATGATCCAGGAATTTTTATCAATATTCAGATTACTATCATGAGATTGTAAAACAATTAATGGTTCAGGGAACTTACCTGATGCTGAAGAAGTCTGTCCCTGATCAAGAAGTGAGAGTTGAGAAGTACTACTGGATCAAGAAGTGAGAGTTGAGAAGTACTACTGAGACTGTTCCCATCAATTATGTTGTTTACTGATTCAGTTGGAGCACTTAGAACAGTTAAAAGCCTTTGAACTTGCTCAGTAGTAATGTTCCCAACACCATCACTCTTTGAGACATTATTGACTTCTTCAATCAGGGCTGATTTTTCCACCAGAACATTAGCAACATGCTCCTTTCTCGGAATCTGACTTTGGCCATTGTTAGGATTGACATTCTGAGTCTGACTCTGGCCTTGAGTATTCTGATTCTGAGGATTGTTGCCTTTGTAACCACTTTTGTAACCAGGAGGATACCCGTGAAGCTTGTAGCATTTGTTAACTGTGTGTCCTTGCAAGCCACAATGAGAACAAGTTGGTCTGCCTCTTCCTTCCTTGCAAGCCACAATGAGAACAAGTTGGTCTGCCTCTTCCTCTGTTGTAGCCGAAAGCAGCAACCATCATTTCTTGAGAAGGTTGTTGAGAAGTCTGGAAAACTGGAGCTTGTTGAGAAGTCTGGAAAACCGGAGCCAAAGTTGTGGAACTACTCATTCCTCTCTGTCTCTCTTCTTGACAAATCAAATTGAACACTTTGATCAAAGCTGGTTTTGGCTCCATCATCAATATTTGGCCTCTTGTATTCTTGAAAGAATCATTGAGCCCCATCAGAAATTTTAAAACCTTATCCTGTTCTTCTTTTGCTTGAATAGCCTTCCAGCTAGGACACTGATTTCTGCCACAACAACAACTATATGGAATTTCATGATTCTTGAGTTCCTCCCATAACTGTTTCAATTTAGTGTAATATTCACTAACTCCTCTTTGACCTTGAACTTCTGAAAAGATTTGCTGCTTAATATCAGCATTCCTAGGTCCATCACTTTGTTTAAACTGATTCTCTATGTCGAGCCACATCTCTCTAGCTACATCTCTGTACATGATACTCTGTGCTATCTGTTCACTTACAGCATTCAATATCCAGGTACAAACAATACTATTGCAACGAAACCAAGATTCATAGTCTGGATGAGATTCATCAAGTTCCGGATAAGTTCCATCAACAAACACTAGTTTATTCCTTCCTCTTAAAGCCATAACCATAGATCTTCTCCAAGTACTATAGTTTGCAATACCGATCAGCTTATGAGTGACAAGATTGATACCTGCGTGATCTGCCATATGAATATAGAGTGGATTTGAACTTGGATCAGAAATTGAAGCAAACTGACGGTGATTCTGATGCGAATTTTGTTGAGGAGGATTTTGATGAACATTCTGATCTCCAATAGTTTGTGTATTGCTAGCTGTATCATTGACTCCGCCAGAGAGAGTAACGTTAGCGACTACGAACTGATTCGCCATTGATCGCGAAAGAAGACGATGAAATCAAGATGAACAAAAACACAAGACGAGTTAAATCGATTCGAATAACTATCCGAAAACGAAGATAGGATAATTCCGAAGAGCAGAAACAATCAGATCTGGATGAAAACGAAGCGGGTCGAGAAGAAATTTCCGCGAAACCAAGATTACAAAGAATCGATTCAAAGAAATGAAATCGATGCAAAACAAACAACAGAAAAGCAATTAGAAACGATTAGAACTATGCGAAAGCGGAAGAAGAGCAATTGAATTGCTCTGATACCATATTAGAAGCAAATCATCAGAGAATTGAGAGAGATCTCCGTGAAGAAGAAGAAAATGTAAAAAGATGATTATGCTTCATTGAATTAAAATGTTAACGTTACAAGGTTTATATAGTGAACCAGCTAAACCGGTTAATCACTTAACAATCAAATTGAACCAACAATTAAACCAACGTCTAATTAACAAACTAAATACTCTAATATAATATGCTTTAGAACGTCGAGTGGTTATTGACTGAATTGTTATTACAATGTTGATAAGCAACTACGGTAGATCCAAAATAATTGTGATACATCAGCGAACGTCAGGTCAGAAATAACAGATACCCACGATCTCCCAAACGCAACAAAATTGAAGCAGACTTGCAGGTAACTTCTTATTTAATTAAAAATTTTTTGCTTTCATGATTCATGAAAAAATCAAAAATAAATACCTCATAATCTTTAAAAGTTGAAAAAAATTCTAAAAATTTTCAAAAACTGTGTTTCAACATTTGTTTTCCAGTAAAGAAGTATGTATTTATGAATTTGTATCTAATTATAAGTTCTGTCAGCAAATGACATTGTGTTGTACAAACTATTGTTGCTAATCAACGATATTTGTTTGCATGAAAAGAAGACAGACAACAAAGTCTTTAAATGAAAATTTCAGAAAATGTAATTCATTTAGCTAATTTAGCTAAAAAAATCATATGTAAATATTACATAAATTGTATTCACTTTTTTACTATTATTAGTTATTTTTGTTTCTTTTTACAATTATTAATTATTATTTGTATTTGTAAAACATATAAAATATCTTATCATACTTTTAAATAAACATATACAAAATAAAAAATATTTCTAATATAGAAAAATTAACAAAAGTACAAAAAATTCAGTGATTGAATTATTAAACATATAAAAAGTTTATTTTATGCTGGTTGAAGTACTGATGTGCTGTTAGTATTGTATGAAAACTGGGCCTAGCCCTATTTGTATTTCTTGTTTATATAAAATCAGCTATTTCGGTAAAGGAAACAAAAAAATACACAGACCTGATTAAGGAAGGAAAAATAAAATGAAAAATGTCAGAAGTGGGATTTGAACCCACGCCCTCTTTCGAAGACCAGAACTTGAGTCTGGCGCCTTAGACCCCACGCCCTCTTTCGAAGACCAGAACTTGAGTCTGGCGCCTTAGACCACTCGGCCATCCTGACTTTGACGGTTGTATAACATTTGCCAAATTAGCCCTTCTTAATTCTTTGAAGTCTTACGATGAAGATACTGGTTATGCTCAGCTATTGTATCTTTTCTCACGTTGTTGCTTGAGTTAAGATCTAAGGAGGAAACAGTTCATTCAAAAGAGTTACAGAGGTTTAAGTGTTTTCAATCAATATAATCTTCAAATAAGCAAAATTTTTGTGTTCAGTTCTTTACTGATATGAGACTTATCTTCTTACCCTCTACAACAAACTTGTCACTTCTCTCCAGCTTATGTTTCAAGTAAGTAATAGCATCTTTTCTTGAAGAGAATTCTGAAAGAACTGATGGTGCTTCTTCATCTATAAGAGACTTTAGCTGTTTCAGCTTCATTGATCCGCCATTACCACCATCCTTTTTTAGGATCTGCTTGCACAGGTTCTTTAACTTGATTTTGGGTTCAATGACTTCATCTCGCTTTCTTTTGGCAGGAAGAGAATTTTCGATGTCAGACTCCTTGTCTTCATCTTCTTCCTCTTCTTCTTCTTCATTATCATCGTTGTTATCAAAGGATGTTTTCTTACCTTGATAACGAACACCAGCTATTTTCTTTGGCTTGTCTGTGATACCCAGTCCTTGTTTTCCCGTAGTGGCTTTATCCTACAGACATTTCACAGTGTCAAGCTATTACATCCAAATAACAGGTTGCAAATAAGTGAGGGAGCAGACAACAAACTCACATACCTGAACCATGTTGTATAGATTCTCTTGATCGTTTTCACTAAACATTTTTCTCTCGTCAGCCTTTGATGATTTCTTTTTACCTGACTTGGCACCAAGAAGACCGCCATGGACAAACCCATATTTAAATCCCCACCAGTCCGAAGAAGGTTCTTCAATTTTCTGTTCTGTTCAGTGCCAAAGATCCATTTGATTTCAGCTCAAATAAAATCAAAACGAGAGAAAGTTACAAATTAAAGATTTTGATTATAATCTAATCACCTTTAACACTAGCGTGTTGGTCTTCAGATATAATTTTAATCTCCATATTATCGGTTATGTCACAAACTGCAGGAGATGGCTCCTCAGTTCGCTTCACCTACAAAACATTTAAATAATTTAGCCAAAGACGAAATTTTTGTACACAATGGTATTATGGTAATAGCAGTGCAAATTCTGTAATTAAACACAAATATAACAATAGGAATCCTTAAACAATATGTAGAAGTTCTTACTTATTAGAAATGCTAATCAACATGAATCTTGGTCATGAGCGGATTGAAGAAAGAGAAAGCAGATCGGAAAGCAAGCTAACCAGTATTCCTTCAAGATCTTTAGACGAGTATGAATTGACAAGCTTTCCTTTCTCTCTACGTTTATATCTTCCTTGTGGACGGGTGACTTTAGCAGCCTTTTTCGATTCAGATTTGGCTATCATATGCCACAACAAAGACAAGAAACATTAGGATAACTAAACTTGCATAATCAAGAACGAACTAAAGTTAATAAGTAAAATAGTGATACCATCTCATCGAATCACTCTTGCTAGTCTTTGTAGTTGCTGCTTGCTGCAAATATCATACACAACAGAAGAAAGACTGAAATCATTTCTAATTTGTCAAAGAGTCTGTTCAAATAAAGATGAGCACAGGCATTACCACTTTCAATTTCTTGAGAATGTTATCGTACTGAGTTGTATCGAATGCCCAAGGACTCAAAAAAATTTCAAAAAAATTGTATCTATTTTCCCTATCAAACTCCATTAAGAAGAAGAAGCAAAAGAAACTAACCAGATGTATCTTTGATCCCTTGCTTATCTTTACCAAGTCCTTCCCCTTCTTCACAACCCTACAAAATCACCATAGCTCTTAATAAAATCTTCACAGACATACTCAGATCATTACAAGAAGATCTACTCACCATAGATTTCATTAGCCGGAAAGCTGCGGATTCCTTACAGATTCCGACGTACTTAACCGGAGCTTCCGCCGCCGACATCTTCTCTTCTTATTTTCCGGCGATCGATTGCACAAAATGCGTGGCCGGGCGATGAGCAATTTTAGCCTACGACGCGGATTTTAGTAGACTTCATGGAAATTACAACCCGATAGACGGCCGAGATTTTATCAGATTAAATGGACTGTAATAAGTAAAGCCCAATAAAATCTTTATAAAGGCCTAAGTTGAACTCTCTTTTCACAACCACATATATTTAATTTATTTTCTAAACAATTTCAAAGTTCTGTTCTTGCGGATTGACACCAAATCATAAAAGAATGGCAATGGCTGCTTCTTCAGCTCAGCTGTTGTCTTCTTCCTTGTTTCACTCTCACATTACTAAAACGCAATTCCTTATTCCAGATACGAAGATTGGATTTCGGAGACTGAAGAAGTCTCTCTCTTTATCATGTCGTCCTTCAATCTCGGCTTCAGCTGCTTCCTCCGTCGTCGGCGTCAATGAACCGGTGATTTCCGAGAAATCAACCAAAATTCTACCGTTTCGAGTTGGTCACGGATTCGATTTGCATCGTTTGGAGCCTGGGTACCCTCTAATTATAGGTGGGATTGATATTCCTCACGATAAAGGCTGCGAAGCTCACTCCGATGGTAAATAGAATTCCGATTTTTGAATTTGTCTTGTTAATTCTGTTCAATTTAGGATTTGATTTTATGGTTTTGATTTGAACGTGTTGGTGCAGGCGATGTGTTGCTCCATTGTGTAGTGGATGCAATTCTGGGAGCATTAGGACTTCCTGATATAGGTCAGATTTTCCCTGATTCTGATCCTAAATGGAAAGGAGCTGCTTCTTCTGTATTCATCAAAGAAGCTGTAAGCTTTTGAGTAGCTTTACCTTATGATTTTCAATATTAAGATCATAATTATCATTCCCTTAGATCATAATATACAGTAAAGCCTGATTTTGTGTGCTTTGTTTAAATAGAATGATTAAGAATTTGACCTAGATCCTAAGTTTTATGGAGTTTACTCTGTTTGCAAGTTGATTGTTAAGTTATAAGAGTACTCAAGGTTGAAACTTTAAAGTTTCTTTTTTGTCCCGGTCCGGCCTTTGAGTTATGGGTCAGGTTTAGTGTAATCTCTATGTTAAGTAGAAACTCAGGATTGACTGTTAGCTAATGTGAACAAAGCTATAAACTTTTAGATGATGATCACTTCTATTTGGCTCTTTTCGGGTGAATGATGGTTGTGTGAATTGAACTTGAAACTAGGATTTTGTTTGTCTATATGATTCAGGTTAGACTCATGGACGAGGCAGGGTACGAGATAGGAAACCTGGACGCAACATTGATTCTACAGAGACCAAAGATAAGTCCTCACAAAGAGACCATCCGATCCAATCTGTCACAGCTTCTTGGAGCTGATCCTTCAGTAGTGAACTTAAAAGCAAAAACACATGAGAAAGTTGATAGCCTCGGAGAAAACAGAAGCATTGCAGCTCATACCGTTATTCTCCTCATGAAGAAACCAAGTCAGACTTAATCATATATCCATTAAAGTGTAATAGACAAAGAAGGTAATCATGAATCATTGAAGTTAACACATCTAAAGCTTGATATAAAACATCAATGATCATCCCTACAGCATACTTACCATCAGTTAAAATCTGAAGTTTTACCATATACCTCTTTCGTGTGCCATGGAAACTCTTTAAGAGATAACACAGCCATGGAAGTGATCATGGTCACCTACAATAGTGCTGTGATGATACATAGGGCAAATGAGATTATCATGGTGAGGCGGGTAAAGAGCTTCTAAACGTTCACGAACACGTTCACGTTCAAGCTCTTCCATCTTCTTCTTTGCAGCGGTTTCGGCTTCTTTCTTAGCATCATAAGGTCCGAATGTGGCCATCTTTGCATTAGGCCACCTTCTTTTCAGCTTCCATAGGACATTCAGTTCGTCCAAATCTCCAGTTACAGTAAGTTTGCCTTCTTTTGCATCCATTGTGATTGATGTCAGCCCTGCATATTTCAAAAAATTTGGACTTTTTATGATGGATCCTTCTATTGAGATTTCAATCCATAACCCATTATAGCTCATGAACAAGATAGAGCTCAAATTCATAAACCCATAAAGAATCTTAGTAACATAGTGATTAGTGAACGTGTAATTAACAATAAAGATTCACTAACGAGAGTAAAGTTAAAATCTTTTTGGGTAAAACAAGAAGAATCCAAAAACAGTGTGTATGTAATCAAAAGTTTTGCCTTTTGCGATAAAACCAATGAGTAGAACAAATTAACAAAAAAAAAAAGTTAAAACTTTTGATGATTTTGAAGCTAAACCCATAAAGAATCTGAAGAACAGAGTAATGAAAAGCTTTGCTTTTTTGAAGTTTCTTAATACAAAACCCATAAAAGAATCCCAAAAAAAAACAGAGTAAATGCTAACATCTAAAGCTTTTTGCTTTTCAATAAACAAACTCATGAACAGAATAAAAATCATTTTTTGAGGCTCTCAAATTCAAAACCCCACAATAAAACTCAAGAAAAAGAGAGAGCTTTTAACTTGAAAAAAAAAATCATGGAAAATAAACAGTTTCAACTCAAAACCCATAAAGATTCTGTCTTTTTTGATAAAATCTTATTAAATAGAAGTAAAAAAGAAAGAAAAATTTTTGGAAGATGATGTAAAGTAACCTGAACATTTAGCAACAGTGCGAATGACTCTCTGCTTTGATCTCCATTTAGCAACAGTGCGAATGACTCTCTGCTTTGATCTCTCGTCGTAAACATCCATCATCACAACCATTTTCTGCACAGACATAGAGAAGAAACAACCATTCATCTAAAAATCAAAAGACTCATCTTTTTTGAAGTACTTAAGAAACCCAAAAAAAAAATTACCTTCATGGTTTTGTAGAAGAGAGAATAAGAAGGAAACAGTAAGAAAGTAGTTTTAGTCAAAAGAACACAATGAGAAATGCCTAAGGAATTTCTGTCATTTTTAACTGTATTTTCTAATATAATTCTATGGGAAGTTCTTCTCTTTGGTGGTCCTATGTTGTATTTTCGTCACATCACATTGTTGATCTTTGTTATATTTAGTAATTAGTTAATTACCATTTGAAAAAAGAGTTTTAATTACCATTCCAAAGGTCCTTTTTTAGGGCAAGTCTAGCAAATTGTTACTTTCTGTTTTAATGTTTTGATCAATTGCATTTTTTACATCCATTTTTGTTTGCATCTTGTAGTTATATTCTCGAAGTAACAATAAACAACTAAAAATAAAATCTGAAATTTTGCTTGAAAAGCATTTTTTCAATATTGTCTTTGTGTATACTAAGGTGTTTTAAGACAATATTTACTTTTAGTTTTTTTTTTTTTAAAGAAAAGATTATAGACAGCTCACTCTCATATTCTCATATATATTATCTCTATCAATAATACAATAAAAAAATTATTCATCTTATGGGTCGATCATATATAACTCCAAAGTATTGTTCTCAAACAAGTTAGGATTATATCAAAAGCTAAAGTTTTAATCTTTAACGGTATTCACATAAAGATTCCAGTGAAGAAGCCAATTCAATTTTAAACTAATAAATGGTGTTACGGATGTCAAGTTGAATAAACCAAACTAAAACCATATAAATTTAGTTTTAAACAACTATTTCTCTCCCTTGACAAAAAAAAAAAAAAAAAAAACAACTATTTCTCTTGACTTACTATATTATAAATTATAATATTCAAATATTTTAGTCAATAAAATAATAAGTTGTTCAACAATATAAATAAATTATTTAATTTTAAAACTGGTTTTGTTGGATAAAACATCGTAAGGGGTGGGCGTATGGTTTTTCGGTTTTACAAAATCTAAGACCATATGGTTTTTATATGTAATTCGGGCTAGTTACGGTTTGGTTTTTACGGTTTTCGGTTTTTCGGTTTCATACAAAATCTAAGACCATATGGTTTTTATATGTAATTCGGATTAGTTACGGTTTGGTTTTACGGTTTTCGGTTTTTTGGTTTCATAAAAAATAAATCCATTAAAAACCATATATAATTTAGTCCGATTTAGTTGCGGTTTGGATACGGTTTGGTACAGGTTTTTAGTTTATTTATATTTTAATCAATGTAAATATTATATATAAATAAAATATTAACCAAAAATAGATATTAATACCCAAACTCCTGAAACCAATTTAATTCTCTACCTACATTGTTACGCATAATTCGTTAGATTTCTTAATTAATCGCATAATTTACCTTGTTTAATTATCTATCCACTAAAAACGCATTTTTCAAACACTCGTAATTTTTTACGAATTCTATATTTATCAAATGAATATTATAGACTAAAATTTTGGAAAGTTATTCAATAAAACCTAAAAATCAATAATTGAGATATATTTTTTTTTGAAAAAAACATTAATTTATTTGAAAAAAAATTGATTTAAAATTGAAAAATTTATAATAATATTAAATATTTTGGGCATTTGACGTACATTGCACTTGTTAAATGTCGCCGTGAAGAATGCATTGTAGGACTGACTTGTTTCTTCAGTGACGATATGTTTTAACCACCTGTTTTATTCGTCTCCGGCAAAGTGGACATCTGGTCAATCTGGAAGAGCATTCAACGCAACAGCACATATGACCACACCTGCCAGTAAACTCAGTAGCAACCACCACACGTTTTCAGCAAGTTGCAATAACAAAATTAAACAAAAGTTGCAAAATAATGCTTACGGGACAAACACAACGTTGTACTCTTTTTCTAGGCAGATCACACATTGATCAGGAACTTCTTCTTCTTTCTTTGTAGAGTCTGAAACACTCTCACGTGCCTCGTTAGACCCTGATGAGAAGAGCTTTTGAACTAACTACTATGTTCAACTAAGTAAATGAAAAAAAGATTCACCAATGTATACCTCCAAGCTCTAGCTCCGCTCTCTTTTCAGCATTAAGAATTCTGCAGCAATGACTGACTGTTTAATTTTGTGCGAAAAAGGAGTCATACTAGAAGTGTTTACTTTTCTAGTCAGCTTGACTGACCTGTAACATACCTATTTTGGAACTCTCGCTGCAATCTTCTATCTAAAAGAGAATCAATTACGTGCTTTGTAATTAGAATCACACCAAAAACAGTTAAACCCATTGAGCCATACTTGCACCACCTGTAATTTACAGGCTTATCAATCAGTTTGCCTCACCGCTGTTTTTCCGCAAGTTAAAAGAATAAAGCATCAAGAGAAAAAGGAGAGACATACCTCGACCATTTTCCCAAATCAGAAACGAGTTGATCGAGTGATTTAGGTGAGACGTAGAAAGGCCCCTTGTTAGGTTCTTGAATTCTGAGTTCTCCTCTATCGTTCTTGACAACCTATCAAACATAGCAGAAACCTAAATTAGATCTAAACTCACCTGTATTTTTATAATAGTTACAACTCACGGGAAAGAGATGAGGCACAAACACTCATAAAACAACATACCTCACCAACAACTGTTAGCGGTATACCAGTTGGAAGCACACGCTCAATGCGCTTTACTCCAAGCATCTGAAACAAAAAATAATGGCAGCTTAAGCAAATAGAAAGGCCAACCCAAAAAACTTACAAAAGAAAAGCGAGAAACCTTAAGTCCACGGAGATAATCTAATGTTCCTCTTACAAATGAGCGTCTTGACTCTTCAAACACTTCACTCTCAATCGTAAAGGCAAACCCCGTTGCACCACGAGCTTCCACTACATGCACACGACTTGTCCCATCGTCCTATAGCAAACATATACTGGATTGCAAATGGTTTTAACAAATAATCCAATCACAGCCAAGTAAGTTGGCTTACCAGAAACCAAGGAACCTCCTTGCACATCGATAGCATCAATGCACTATCTTGTACCCATGAACCAGTTTCATTGTGTTTCAAGAAATGTTCTTCCGCCTGAAAAAGATCATGTGATTGCTACGGTTTCACATACAACTAGATACAATGCGAAATCATCAGTCCACACAACATACCGTTTCCTCAACAATTACACCTTGTTTGCCACTATGTTCGCATTGCATTGGAGACTCAGAGCCAACCCTTCCTGACACTGCAACAATGAAAGGCCGAATCTTGCTATCTAATTCTAGCAATTTCGCTGCAAATATTACATAGAGCAATATTAAAATAGAAATCATACGGTGATAATCTCTAAGACCAAAGAACAACATATGAAATTGACTCAAGAAAATAAACAAACTTTTTAAAATTTCGTTGAAGAAAACGTTTACAAGAACCTTTTTTTTTTTTTAACTTCTCTTTATACCGTCAAAACAATAGGAAAATATAAGCTTATCTAAATCTTGACCGTCAAAATCATATCGTCAATCACAGCCATTGATCCTCCATATCAGTGAGAACATTACCTAATTCCTTGAGCTGATTAACTCTAGTGACGGTTTTGAGTACTTCAGCATCCCTGCGTTCAGAAGTTGTTCTGATTGATATTCTATACCCATTGGGAAGATGAAGTCAAAGAAGATTTAGAAGTGAAAGAGATCACAAACCAGCCACAACTCTGACCGAGAAGATATAGAGCTGCGGCGTTGAGGCAACAACTAACTCCACTCCAAGGAATCATCCTCGAGATTGAAGAAGAACAATACCTTGTAGTTATTGGTGAGCAGAGGTAGTGTTCCAATCTAGACTGAAAAAATCGAAGTGTACAGCTATGGAAGTAAACAAAATCTTGCTTAGGACACAGTGTTGGAAGATGATCTGCTTAATGAGAACTGAATCGAGGAAGTTGACCAATTTGTTAAGAGTATAAATCTCGTTTAGTTAGATTGATTAAAGGTTGATTAGTAAAGTTTAGTTTTTATTTTATATTATTATTTTTGTCCTCTTACATAAGAACATAGATCAAAGACAAAGACTAAACATAAAATTTCAAGGAAAATGTTGTCGAAAAAAAAAAAATTCAAGGAAAATTCATTATCAATAACCTTGTACTTGTCTTATTTTAATACACAAAATAATCTTTCACTATTTTTAAATTTCTACTATTTTAAAAATCTCAAATTGAAATATGAACTTTTAAATTAGCTTCATTTTAGGACAATGCCGGTTTGACAGAAACTTGAACCTTGTTAAATCTTTGTTTTAATACTCTGCGTTTTAGTAAATATTTTAAACATGAGGGAAAATAAAAAATCAACCCTCAAAATTTAAATCCCCAAATCGAGATTTAGGGTTCATAGCTCATTTCTTCCTCCTTTCCACGAAGCAATCATGTCTTTGTTCACACTTCTGCTTAGATTTCTCTCTTCCAACACTTCTTCTACCTACCCATCTGATCAAATCACTTCAAAATTTCGTGATTCCATCTCCGAACCTGATGCAGTTTTTTTCCAAGTCTCCCTAAAACTCTAAATGCATCCGCGTGTTTTATTTGTTGATGAAGCAACTATATAAGCTTCAGGATTTGAATCCTCTGCACCAAGTGGTATCAGAGCCGACGATTCTCGGCGATGGTGGCTACGCGATCCGAGGGCACAAAGAAGGTTGTAGAAGCGACAGAAGAAGGTGAGACCAGTAGATTCATCACCAAAGATGAATTCGATGGTAAATTTCAGGAGATAATGGACACTTTGAAGGCAGTGTTATTAAAGACAAGTGGTCAAGAAGAAAGTGGTCAAGATGAGCATTCTTCGGCTCACAGGAAAATCTGCAGGAGACGTAGCGAGGCTCATGGGTTTGGACACAATTTCACGTTTTTAGAAAAGTTATTGATTAGGTTTGTCAATTTTCCTCATTCGTTCACTGATTCCTCCAAAATTGGTGGTTAATGGATTCAAGGATTTTCATAAGTCAAGCAAGTGTTATATTTTGCAGGTACAAAGAAAAAAAGTTTCAGACTTTTAGATTCCACCACTACCTTTATATAAGCCATAAAATGTTGCTCATTTACTTGATTTTTTTAGTGTTTGGTTGTACAAATTGCTTGAGAGTATAGAATCTCTTTTTTTTTGGTGAATCTGTATTGGTTTCATTAGTTGTAGTTGCTCATGGTTGTTGTGGATCTTTAATTGATTCATTCACGATTTGCTCTGACTTGTTCCATCATATATTCTTTCAAAGCGGGGAAGATAATCGGAGATTCATTCACGATTTGCTCTGACTTGTTCCATCATATATTCTTTCAAAGCGGGGAAGATAATCGGAAATCGAAAACTATGGCTGGACTAGACCGTTATATTCCATTGGTCGGCAGTTTCAACTTCTTCATCTTCAAGATTACTAGAATATGAGTTAATGGAATCATATCGAAATTGAGCTTGGTCTGCAACCTCGAGGATCAAATCACAGTTCAACATCGCGAAATCCAATCTTTTACAATCAACGATTAGCTGTGGCACACATTGGACTCAAAGACCAGCTTAATTAAGCTGAATTAGCGAGCGCCTGCTTGAAACATATTGTTAAATCTTTAGGATTAACATATTGGTAAGTTAATTTGCTTCATATTAACATATTGTTAGTCCTGAAGATTTGGATCTTTTAAATGTTAACTTAACCTGCAGACTCTTAAACAAATCAAAAATATTTTTCGGCATGGTCTATAACATGCAGAGTACTAAAGGTTGAAACTGTTAGAGCTTCTTTCTTGTCCGGCATTTATGTTATGAGTCAAGGTTTAGTGTAATATATCTTTGTTAAGTTCAGACTCAGGATTGACTTTATTAGCTAATTTAAAGCTATAAACTTTAGATGATGATGATATGATAGGTTCAAGCATGATCCACACTGGGTCATAACATGATCACTTGTAATTAGGTTACATATATGGTTGCTTCTTGTTGAGATGAATGACAATGTGTGAGTTGAACTTGAAACAAGGTTTTCGTTTGGTCTTATGATTCAGGTTAGACTCATGGACGGACGAGGCAGGGTACGAGATAGGAAACCTGGACGCAACATTGATTCTACAGAGACCAAAGATAAGTCCTCACAAAGAGACCATCAGATCCAATCTGTCACAGCTTCTTGGGGCTGATCCTTCAGTAGTGAACTTAAAAGCAAAAACACATGAGAAAGTTGATAGCCTCGGAGAAAACAGAAGCATTGCAGCTCACACTGTTATCCTCCTCATGAAGAAGTAAACTCAAACTTAAATCATATTTCTTTAAAGTATCTTCTTATCTAAAAACTGAAAATATCAGACATGGTTGGTTTAAGTGAAGTAGACATATACTAGCTTCAGACATGGTTGGTTTAAGTGAAGTAGACATATACTAGCTTTAGTTTTTGTCCCATGGAAACTGTTTAAGAGATGACACAGCCATGGTAGTGATCATTATCACATACAATAGTGCCGTGATGATACATAGGACAAATGAGATTATCATGGTGA
>CM071719.1:5200400-5213421 GCA_036630335.1 Physaria fendleri | reverse complement strand
GGATGGATCTACTCCGTAGAAGATCGTCACAACTATTTGTAAAATATCTTCCCTGCACTTCAAAATCTCCAACAACTCATCTAAACACCAGCTGGAAGAAGCATAGTTATTCGAGAGCACCACAATCGAGATCCTCGATTGTTTAATCGCTTGCGTGAGCGCAGAACCAATAGTTTCGCCTCTCACGATTCTTTGATCATCGAACATCGTAATACCGTTGTAGTTAAACTGTTTCCGAAAATGACTCAGAAAGCTTGTACGGACGTCTGGTCCGTGGAAACTCGTAAAAATGCCGTATTCCCATGTTCGAGACAACGAAGAAGAAGCCATAAGATTGAAAATTCAAAGATCAAAGTCAGATAGAGTGGACAAGCCAGATCTGTAGCATAAAATGGAAAGCACCTACTCACTATTCGCTATTCACCATTGACTTGAAAGAACTTTGAAGTTTCTTTTTTCAGTCTATCAGGTTTTTGTACGGAAGGAATTGGGCTGGGATTTTTCTTTTTTCAGTCTATCAGGTTTTTGTACGGAAGGAATTGGGCTGGGATTATTATTAAAAAAAATGTCAAAAATATAAATACATTATTCTTTGGTCACAAAGAAATATTATTATAGTATTATGAACTATCAATTCAAAAAAATCTTCATTTTATTATAATATTACGGCATTTGTCATTGTAATTAATATATAATTAATTATTATGATCCGAAAACGAGCATTAAATCTTCTAAAGAGATAATAATATAATTACTACCGATATTTGAATATATATTAATAAAATTCGTAATAGAAAAGGAAATAGATTTAAAAATCAGAAACATACTATTTATATTAATATATTAACAAAAAACGAAATTACAATTGTTTAAAAATTCTTTTTATTAGTATTATTAATAAAATGATTGATTGGATATTGTTTTTAATAAAGAAAGAGTTTAAAGAAAGAGATAATATAATTACTACCGATATTTGAATATATATTAATAAAATTCGTAATAGAAAAGGAAATAGATTTAAAAATCAGAAACATACTATTTATATTAATATATTAACAAAAAACGAAATTACAATTGTTTAAAAATTCTTTTTATTAGTATTATTAATAAAATGATTGATTGGATATTGTTTTTAATAAAGAAAGAGTTTTTTTTTGGCGTAATTTTTCATAACTATCATTAAATTATATAAAATTATTTTAAATAATCGTTGTATTATTTCACATAAACTTTTAATAAATTATATAAAATTATTTTAAATAATCGTTGTATTATTTCACATAAACTTTTAACGGGTTAATCCATTTTATAGTTCCATGTTAATGAAAAGAAAAACACAATCTTTTTAAAAATTTAAATTTTTGGAAAACTATAAAAAGCATTGATGGCATATTATAAAGGAAACTGCTTAGAAACATAAGCCAAAAGACCAACCCCATGATAAAAGCCTACCATTGATGCAAGCCTAACCAAACTGTTCCTATTTCTGCCGGATACTTAATCACACCGTATGATGTCACGGTTCTGATTTCATGGGGACAGACAACAACACCATACAGCAGAGTATCAAAATTCCAACACCATATAGATGGAGAAAACCAACAACTAAACTCAAGACAACATAATATATCAAAATTCCAACACCATATAGATGGAGAAAACCAACAACTAAACTCAAGACAACATAATATAATTTCAAAAGATCAAATAAAATATATATAGTGATTTTAAAGTTAAAATTCAAATAGATATATAAAGATATTTAGATCTTTCATCTGTTTTTTAACCAAAAAAAGAAAATAATAATAATAACATACCTATAACTATGACCAAAATATCTAGGATGGGAAAAACATCTGTTTTTTAACCAAAAAAAGAAAATAATAATAATAACATACCTATAACTATGACCAAAATATCTAGGATGGGAAAAAAATTGTAAGCAAAAAAACCAAACCGAGCTAAATCCAAATAAAATGTTTGGTTTGATTACAATTTTAGATGAAAAACTAATTTTTTTTTTTTAACTTTACATTTTTTTTTTGGACCTAATGGCCTAAGAAAGGAGAAGAGGAAATGAAGAAAGGGGAGGAGAGTGGATTTGATCCTCTCTGCGGGCTGTGTGAATGTAGATGTTTTCTACCTGGTCTATCTCATTCCGACGATTAAAAATTAATTGTAAAAACCAATTTGTTCATGTTGGATTATATATATGTATATATAATTAATATGTTATATTAAATTATAAAATGTTATAATATATTGTAATGAACATTTATTTTATGATATATCATATTTGAATGATACTTAATATATACTCTCACTAATATTAATATTATATTTTTTTTTACACAAATACATTCATTGATAAAGGACTATAAGGTCTGCTTTTAACAAGGTAACAAATCCCCCGATAACGAAACTGTTACAATAATACATGGAGTATGAAAACAAATTATATTAAATAAAATCTTTTTTGAAACTCGTTGATCTTCTCTACTTGAAACATAATAATTGTACTTCGTCCACAAAACCGGTGGTGTTTGCCTTTCATAGACACATTTTGTCGCATTATAGGCGGCTGGCTATTTCGGATGACTTGTCGTACATGAGTTCCTACAAGACTCCATTCATCTGTTATACCTAATTGCTGTATATGTTCCCAAACTTGATGTCTAAGTTTCGCTCTTGGATTCTCATATCCAAGGGAATAGTAGTAACTCATACCTTTATACTTAATATAACAATCAACCCAACCAATTTTTGATTGTAAATCAAACTGTTCTTCCTCCATTTCCGGAATAGAATAAAATGTATGAATCGCTTCATGGAATAATCGGAATAATGCTGACGTTTCGAACAAAAATTGGCGACCTAGGAACAGATGAATGAAATAGGAATACAAATACCACAGATTTGGTACTTGTGGTATGAAATTTTGTAACAGAATCTGTTCAAAATAGGTTTTCCAAAAACTGAATAGGCCTCTATGTTAGAATGGTCCGAAAACTGTCGACCAAGTAATGAAACAGCACAGAAATCACTTGACCGTGACGAGATATCCACCGAAGTATAAGTAGTATTCAAAATAATAGCAAGAAAACAGAAAAAAAGAATGAAGAAAAGGTGCTTGACCGATAAGGAATTTTTCAGTTCAAAGAAAAACCGGTACCAATTTTGATAAAACACATTTTTAAAAGGAGAGAAAACGAGAGAGCATTTTCTCAACCGTATATTAATATTATTTTATAATATATGTTAATATTACAAATAATTTTATTATTTATAATTTTATTTAAATTTTGATTTAAGAATTAAGTTTATAAAACAAGATTTAATATCTATTTTTGAATTATATTTTATTTATAAGTAAATTTATATATTGATAAAAATATAAATAAACTAAAATCTGTAACTAAACGGTTTTAAATCAATTTATTTTTTAGTAAAACTGCAATTAAACCAAATTGCATATGATTTTTATGTCGTAAAACCGTAAATGGAAAAAACCGAATCACAGCCAGATCAAAAAATCGTATGTCCATCTCTACAAAAATCCATGTTCGTGGTATAAAGAAACGACAATGTTAGCAAATTTGGTGAATACGACATCATATTAGCCGTTTAAAATGGAAGCAAACATTCACACCATCTCTTAATAAACAATTTAGAACACTCATCACAGATCCAATAAAGTTAAAAAAAAAAAAAAACGAAAACAAACTCTTAATATAAACAAATTAATGTTAAGTTTTTTTGCTGTAATTTAAACATTAATTTAAAACGAAGAAGGGAAAGAAGAAGATAAGGCAGATGATCCCAAACTCATTGATGTGTCTTGGCCTCCAACAAGAGAAGAACCTTCAACGTTAATATTAAGGTTGTCCCAAAAGAAAAAACCAGAGCACTGTTGTGAATCTACCCATTGATCATAGCTTAGTTCTTGCCTCTTTAAACATTCCAATGTTGATGTCATATCTCCATCTTGAACATTCCTGTTTTCATTTTGGACAATGTTATCAACATTTCCTTCTATAAGCGCCGGTAGATTATAACTTATAACCGTGTCATTAAGTGAAGTTGTAGAGTTGTTGAACATATGTGACGACGCCATTGTAGGAACTTGAAATGGCTCTTGTTGAGGAAGATTCATATCCCATTCTTCAGGGTTAGTTGTTATAAATGCTTGTTCACAAACATTAGCTTTTCCTCCACTTTGCATGTTATGATGATGATCGTTGTTTGGACAGAACATTCCTTCTAAGATAGGAAGTGTTGTGTCTACCATGAAGAGAGGAGGTTTATGGGACATAAGGGTTTCTTGAATCTTTGTATAATTAGTGTCTTGATTATTGGTTATATTCAAATGGTTAGGAGAATCTTTGAAACCCTCGAAATGTAAGTTGGAGTTGACGGTAGTGGCAATAGATGTAGGTTCCGAGTTCATTGTCACAGTGGTTATTGATGGTTGTTGACGATTGTAATGGTGATGCGGTTTTCGAATCTTTTTCTTAATCCATGAATTCCAATAGTTTTTAATCTCGTTATCTGTTCTTCCAGGTAAATGACTAGCTATATGAGCCCACCTGAAAACAAAAAAAACATAAAAGTAATAATAAGAAAATATGTATATATGTATGTATCACATTTTGAGAATGTTGGATTAAGTAACTTGAAATATACTACTTAATAGGTTAAGCAAGTTGAAAAAAGTAAAAATAATTTGTTTGTTCGTTGGAAATTGGTCAGAAATTCCGACGAAATTCCTACGATTACAAAAAATATATTTTTGTAAACTTTTCGTCGGGAATTGGTAGGAATCTAAAGACATAGGAAATTGGTCGCAATTCTGTAAGAAATTTCCTACAAAATTCTGACGGTACTGGATTTTCCTACAAACTGGTTCCGACCGCCGAATTGATAGAAAATTCGTCGGAAACGTCTATTTCCGACGAATTTCCTACTAATTCGGGGGTCGGAAATCGCAACTTTTCTTGTAGTGATAGATATGTTAATATTATGAATGATTTTATTATTTATAATTTGATTTATATTTGGATTTAGAAACTAAGTTTATAAAATAAGATTTAATATCTTTTTTTGAATTATGTTTTATTTATAAGAAAATTTATATATTGAAAAAAATATAAATAAATTATTTTTAATAAAATCGTAATAAAACCGAATTACATATGTTTTTATATGGTTTTTTGCCGTATAACCAAGAATCCAAAAAAACGAATCACAAACTGAAAAATCGTACATCCATCCCGTAAGACGAAACGACAATGTTAGCAAATTTGGTTAATACGACATCCTATTAGCTGCGTAAAATGGAAGAATACATTCACACCATTCCTTTTTTTTTTTCAACACTCACACCATCCCTTTATCAACAATTTAGAACACTCATCACAATATCATAATAAAGTTAAAATCCCTTTATCAACAATTTAGAACACTCATCACAATATCATAATAAAGTTAAAAAAAAAAAAAACATCCGAAAACAAACTCTTAAGAAAATATATAAACAAATTAGCGTTAAGTTTTTTTTTTGCTGTAATATAAACATTAATTTAAAAGGAAGAAGGGAAAGAAGAAGATAAAGCAGATGATCCCAAACTCATTGATGTGTCTTGGCCTCCAACAAGAGATGAACCTTCAACGTTAATATTAAGGTTGTCCCAAAAGAACAAACCAGAGCACTGTTGTGAATCTACCCATTGATCATAGCTTAGTTCTTGCCTCTTTAAACATTCCAATGTTGATGTCATATCTCCATCTTGAATATCGCTGTTTTCATTGTGGACAATGTTATCAGCATTTCCTTCTATTAACGCCGGTAGATTATAACTTATAACCGTATCATTATGTGAAGCTGTAGAGTTGTTGAACATATGTGGCGACGCCATTGTAGGAACTTGAAATGGCTCTTGTTGAGGAAGATTCATATCCCATTCTTCCGGGTTAGTTGTTATAAATGCTTGTTCACAAACATTAGCTTTTCCTCCACTTTGCATGTTATGATGATGATCGTTGTTTGGACAGAACATTCCTTCTAAGATAGGAAGTGTTGTGTCTACCATGAAGAGAGGAGGTTTATGGGACATAAGGGTTTCTTGAATCTTTGTATAATTAGTGTCTTGATTATTGGTTATATTCAAATGGTTAGGAGAATCTTTGAAACCCTCGAAATGTAAGTTGGAGTTGACGGTAGTGACAATAGATGTAGGTTCCGAGTTCATTGTCACAGTGGTTATTGATGGTTGTTGACGATTGTAATGGTGATGCGGTTTTCGAATCTTTTTCTTAATCCATGAATTCCAATAGTTTTTAATCTCGTTATCTGTTCTTCCAGGTAAATGACTAGCTATATGAGCCCACCTGAAAACAAAAAAAAACATAAAAGTAATAATAAGAAAATATGTATATATGTATGTATCACTTTGAGAATGTTGGATTAAGTAACTTGAAATATACTACTTAATAGGTTAAGCAAGTTGAAAAAAGTATTTGAGAATGTTGGATTAAGTAACTTGAAATATACTACTTAATAGGTTAAGCAAGTTGAAAAAAGTACAATATGACAAATTAATGAAACTACACGTTAAAGATACTTAAGTCATCCACGACATATATGCTAGTAGTTGCTTCAGACCATGGCCAAACTAAACTTATAATAATAATTTAATAGGGCATGACATGATAAATGTGTAAAATGTAGTATTGTATGTGTTCAAAGCCCAACAAACTTATTATGAAAATGGTATCAATATTGAAAAATCTTAGAAGAACACTAATGATCTATAGATAATAATGCACAATATAATTGATCTACATATATTTATATATAGTAAGGCAAGTTTAGTTCAATATAATTGATCTACATATATTTATATATAGTAAGGCAAGTTTAGTTGATAGAAATGGAAACCTGTTTCCGACAACTCCATGAAGGCTGATGATCAATTTCTCTTCTTCTGGTGAGAACCTTCCTCTCCTGATATCAGGCCGAAGATAGTTTATCCATCTCAATCTACAACTTTTCCCACATCTTTGAAGCCCTAATTGAGTACATATAAGTTATATTTTTGTCAAACATGTATTCTAATTATATTTATAAGTTGCTAAAGATCATTGTAATATATATATATATATATATTTTTTTTTTTGTTCTGCAAATCATTGTAATATAAGTTGCTATTAATAGGTTAGGCAAAAAAGAAGTAATTAACAAAATCTGAGTATAAAGTACCTGCTTTTTCAGGGACTTCACTCCAACATCCATAGCCATGAGTAGTGATAAATCTAATAAGCTTCTCATCTTCTTCAGGTGACCAAAGTCCTCTCTTCACCTTTTGCTGGTTGCAGCATGAGTGATGACCCATTATTAGTAACTTAATGATAATTAACCACTTTAATATCTCACAAATAATTATCTTAAATTAAATATTTTATATATATAAGTATATCAACCCTTTAGGTTTTCACTCTCTTTTTTTCTTTATGTTGTTGAGAGTTTGTAGCTGTAGAAGAGAGAAGACAAGAATTAATGGAAAGGTTTTAAAAGGTAAGGAGATAATGATCGGGTCGGGTCGGGTCGGATAGGGTCCCACGGATGGGGCCTGAGATATATATATATAAGTATATCAACCCTTTAGGTTTTCACTCTCTTTTTTTCTTTATGTTGTTGAGAGTTTGTAGCTGTAGAAGAGAGAAGACAAGAATTAATGGAAAGGTTTTAAAAGGTAAGGAGATAATGATCGGGTCGGGTCGGGTCGGATAGGGTCCCACGGATGGGGCCTGAGATATTTGGTCGTCGATCTAACCTTAAAACGACGGCTCATCAACTTTCTATTTTCATGTGTTATTACTCGTTGTACGTAGAGTGATTTTGTTGTAGTATTATTACGTTAAGCCCTTATCACTTTTACATGATTTTTTTATCTTCACGTACCCTTCTGTCTCCCCCGGAACTTCCTGTTTTTTGTTTCTCTAACATTTTTGTAAAACCAAACGGTTTTAGGAGGAAAAAACAGATCAGCCCCAATCTAAATTTAATACGGTGATTTATGAAAAATAGACTTTTTTTAGGGTTTATGAAAAATACAAATTTGGATTTTTTTGACCGTTAACCGCGCGAAAATACTATTTTGTCTGCGTCCATGATTTTAGGTCAACGAATACTCCTGGTAATTACTCTATTTACCAAGTTTTTTTGTCTTGTTTTTAGGTCAACGATTACTCTGGTAATTAGGGATTACACAAAATAATCTGATATACAATTTAATAAAATAAACTCAATAATAATGGATGAACTTCTAAAGAAAGTCAGGTTTTCACGGCAAAAGAATGTTAGGTTTTTATATTTAGTTATCTCGTTTTAGTTTATAAAAAACTTCCCACTTTGTTACCTCTGGTTTACATAAACATGTTGCTAAATGGTTATGTTTGGTTTTCATATCTAGTTAGTTTTGATTATTTAGTCGGTTCACGTAAATTGACGATGTTAGACTAATATATCCGAAAACTATATACAAAATATGTTGTGGACGTTGTGTACACCTTATTTTTATTTTGTGGACCAAATAATAATGTTGACAAATACCACAAAAAAAAAAACTGAAGACAAATACCACCGAAATAAAAAAAAATGTAGCACAAAAAAAAAAACTGAAGACAAATACCACCGAAATAAAAAAAAATGTAGACCGAATACCCAAAAATTATACACGAATACCACTGAAACTTGTGGATCAAACACGAATATGTGGACGAACAATCAAAATAAGAAAGAGAAAAAACATGCTTCCCAATGTACGCTCTAATTAAAAGAAAAAATCAAAAAACAGGTAAATATATCAATGTGCGGTTAGGAATATTTTAATCATTTACATTTGATGTTATTTTCTCTCTTCCATTTCTCTCTTCCATATAATTGCTATTCCTTACAATGTTTTTGAAAGACATGTTATTCCTTTGAATAACCCGGAAAAAAATAATAACTCTGCATTAAACAAAAAACTATAAATTATAACTTTGCTGCCGTTAAAAAGTACAGAACAAACCTGATGTGACATATACATATGCTTATACTTTATAATGGGATTATAATATAGTATTGCATGACCATCTTTACAAGTTATCAAATACAAAAACAATTTGACAAGAGAAAGTTTCTGAACGAAGCGATTTCATTTTCGGAAAGCTCTCCCGTGATATGTCTCCTAACTAAATCAAAGCCTTGTAACTGAAACTTGTAATTATTGTTACTCCATATATCTTTGAAAAAAGCTTGGCCATTTGTACGTAGATTAGCATAAAACTATTATTATTGGTTTATTTAGTTATATTATTATTATTTAAAATTTAAACCGCAAGACTTAATCAATTAATATGTCGAAAACAATTTTTACCATATTAATATGTATCCATATAAAGAATCCACAATAAATACAAAAACAATTTGACAAGAGAAAGTTTCTGAACGAAGCGATTTCATTTTCGGAAAGCTCTCCCGTGATATGTCTCCTAACTAAATCAAAGCCTTGTAACTGAAACTTGTAATTATTGTTACTCCATATATCTTTGAAAAAAGCTTGGCCATTTGTACGTAGAT
This sequence comes from Physaria fendleri, assembly GCA_036630335.1. Taxonomy (NCBI): domain Eukaryota; kingdom Viridiplantae; phylum Streptophyta; class Magnoliopsida; order Brassicales; family Brassicaceae; genus Physaria; species Physaria fendleri. The sequence continues at coordinate 5,203,799 of CM071719.1, read as the reverse complement.
TAGCATAAAACTATTATTATTGGTTTATTTAGTTATATTATTATTATTTAAAATTTAAACCGCAAGACTTAATCAATTAATATGTCGAAAACAATTTTTACCATATTAATATGTATCCATATAAAGAATCCACAATTTTTTTTTTTTGGTTAACTCAGAGTAAATTCCAACTGGAAACTTGGCAAGACTAATCCCTTGGGGGGAGGGAGAGAAGGCCGCTTGCTGGACCACTCACTCACCATCAGAGGTCTAACCATTGGGCCACGATCACTCGGATATAATCCACAAATTTTATTTCTCCTTTACTACAAATTTATGACTTTTCGTTGGTATCAACGTTTAAAATGAATATCAAAAATACATATTTTTTTTTTGTATATATGATATCCATATACGAAAATATAACGAAGCAAATCAAATGAAAAAACGTAAACGTATTCTTTTTTTATAAGTATTTACATATTTTTAAACAATTTTTTTGTATTTAAAAATAAATAAATGTAACTTGTATCATAATTTGAATATATTTTTGATATTCATATATCAAATGAAAAAACGTAAACGTATTCTTTTTTTATAAGTATTTACATATTTTTAAACAATTTTTTTGTATTTAAAAATAAATAAATGTAACTTGTATCATAATTTGAATATATTTTTGATATTCATATATGTATACATGGGTTATATAATATTTTATAAATATAATATATTTATGATAAAAAAATGAATAATATAAATATTTTTAATACTTTTCAATATTACAATGATTAATGATATTTAAAAATATATATATATATTTATATAAAAAAATACTCTTATTACAATGATTAATGATATTTAAAAATATATATATATATTTATATAAAAAAATACTCTTAAAAAATATAGATTGGATATATTATTGATTAAATACAAAAGAATATTATTTTATTTATTATAATATATATATCATTTTTATGTATCATATAATATATTTGATTTTTATTATACAATTTAATTATTATTTTTGATGAAAATTAATATTAATAAATGAGGATAAGTAGCATCGTTTCTTTAAAGTTTTGGAGACTGGGCCACGCTTTATAAATGAGCCGACAGAAATAGATAAACATAGCGGCTAGTTGGTGTTCAACGTTGTTGTAGCTGAAAAGAGAGCCAAAGGTTGCAGAGCCGGTCTGATCCTAGCTCGTTGTCGTCAGTGGAGTATAGTCGTCGGTCATAGCAGCTCTCAGTTGCTAAGTTTATCATGTAGTTGTTAATTAGATCATCACCATATATAGTTCACTATATCATTGTTTCTTTATTATTACTTTTGAGTTTTTTCATCTCATTATTACTTCTTTTTGTTCCACTCATTCTATGCAACTTATTATGTTGTTTTGATATTTGATGTTTATATATGATGCAGACATGCAGTGCAATACAGTGTGTATTTACAACTAATATTAAAATGTTGTCACATAGATAATATTATGCTGATAATAATTAACAAAAAAAAAAAGCCAAATATTTGATTTAACTAATATTAAAACTAGCTCAAAAGTAAAACCTGGAGGATAGACCAAGTAGATATAGTCATTTGATGATTCAACATGGATATGATCATGGCGTTTGGTATCATACAAGAGATTACCGAATTAGAATTGAGTCAAGCGAGATATGATCATGGCGTTTGGTATCATACAAGAGATTACCGAATTAGAATTGAGTCAAGCGATCAAAGCATTCCAAGTGATGCATTTGATTGCCGTTGACTTCCCTTTCAACCCTCTTATCAGCTACTCCTTCTGTATATCGTGTTTTATTAGGCCTTATTGAACATTGTTCTTTTTATTTGTAGTTGTAGAAATCGTGGATCCCTCGTTGTAGAAATCGTGGATCCCTCGGATTCATCAGTGTTAACCACTAAAAGATTTAAAGTTCACTTAGTGGATTTTAGGCGCTACTCGTGCTTGGTTCTCTTGTGGAATTCGTCCCTTTGGATTTGTAATAGCCTTAAGGTATTTTTTTATCATTAATGAAAAGTTATTATTGTTTGACAAAAAAAAAAAAAAACCAATTATATATGTTTTTAATGAATACATATTTGTCATTAATTACCCAATAAAAATACAGGTATTAATTAGAGTTTAAAACTCTTTTTTTAATAGGAACAATTAATTCAAAATCCAATTAATCTACAAAGACAGAGAAAGTAAAAATAGCCTTATATACCAACAATGAGTTGTTTACTAGTTAAGTTATTTGTTTCGATACTTTCAAATCAAATCATTAGTTTGATTCACGTTAAAAAAAATATGTTAAAACGAAAATTATACCACAGTATATATATCGTACTAATGTATGGTGTATGAGCTCAGCATCTATAGTACTAATTGGAAATACTCATGTAGTACGTGACTTAATCGATTTAAACGTGGGACCGTTGGATTAAGGCAAATCAATTACCAAACATCGATGCATCGATGTGAATTTGATCAAATAGAAATGTGACTTTTGCTTCTATTTCTCGCAACCTTTTTTTCTCGGCTATATTTTATACTCATTTTGTTAGAGGAAAAAAAGAATCGAAAATAATTCATTCGGAAAACCTTAACATTTATAAAGTGTAAACATTCTATTAATGCATCCAAGTAATCATGATTTCTTGAAATATAATAAATAGAAACGTCTAAATATGTGACCGTTTCTGCGGGTAATACTCGTGGTCTTACCACTTATATGGGCAGTCGGATTGTTGGTCTACGAGCTTGATCGGATGTACTGCCGACTAATGTCATGTTCGCTAGTCGAATCGTCGTTGTTGTTTAACGTTCGCTAGTCGAGTCACAAATCCAATATTTGTTCCTTTATTCGTAGACTGCCGAATATATTTGTGATTGTATCAATCGAATTTCAAATATATTTGTGATATTCGCTAGTCGACCATATGTGTGAATTTTTTTCCTTCACGGTCACTCTTTTTCTATAACCAAATATTATCGGTCCAAATCATATTTCTGTCGTGTTTAGCCGAGCATCGGATAATTGGTCTACTTGGAACATCCAAAAAGTCTTTTAAGTATGTTTTAGAAACGTCTAAAAGATTCGAAATTAATTATAGGATTATAGTGATATAATTAAACAAAAGAGTTTATTATGGGAAGAGCCATAGATTGTGAACAAATTATAGAAACCGCCACAAGCAATACGAAATTATGAAAAGTGCCACAAACGTCTTGCACTGTAGACGGTCTAACGCGCGGAGAGAGGAAAATTGTTTTTTCTTAAAATAAAACGTTTTATTTTAAAAAAGGGGAAATAAAATTGAAATGTTCGGTGAAGTGACAGGTGTTGCTTATTGGACGAGAAGGTAGGCTGAAAGATTAGGATCACAGCCGTCCATTACCACGACGC
>CM071719.1:5174339-5187750 GCA_036630335.1 Physaria fendleri | reverse complement strand
CAGGCTTGGTGTGACCCATGGCTTAAGACATCCCCACCAAGGGCACCAAAACGGAAAGAGCAAGCACCAACAACAATACAAGTATCTGATCTAATGCTACAAAACACAAATCAATGGGATATACATAAAATACAGGAATGGATCGTAGAAGAAGATGTGGAGAAGGTATTATCCATTAAATTATGTCCAAATGCACAAGCAGATCTCTTGGGTTGGCACTATACCACATCAGGATTATATACGGTGAAGTCTGCTTATCGTTTACCCATTGCATCAGAAGAATATCCAAATCCTGAGCCCATTCCTGGAGATTGCACATTAAAATCAAAAATTTGGGATCTAGACATAGCTTCAAAAGGTTAAACACTTTCTATGGAAAGCTATGAGTAATATTCTACCAACTGGGACTAATCTAGTTTATAGACACATATCATCATCATCGAAATGATTAGATGCTGTCACCAAGGGGAGAGTATTCAACACATTTTATTCTCTTGCCTGTATGCGAGTGCGGTATGGAGGACTGCGGGTTATCAATTCTTGAATCACAATGGTCACTCAAATGACCTAACCACAACTCTCAGATACATACTTGATCTGGTAAAGAAAGACAATAATTCACTGGAAGCTAGTTTACCTTTATGGATTATGTGGAGACTCTGGAAAAACAGAAACATGTTGGTGTTCCAGAAACGGAACTTCTTACCCAACAATACAGTGGCTAAAGCAAAAGCAGATGCATATCAATGGTCGACCAAGAACACTCCTAATATATCATCAGTAAAGGAAATGACAAACAGACAAAATCGCGACGACAGAGAACGATATCCACCCCCATGGCTTGTATGTCAGTATGATGCCTCATGGAGTTCCAATCGATATAACAACTATGGGTGGGTTATCAGAGAAGGAAACGGTACCATCGATATAACAACTATGGGTGGGTTATCAGAGAAGGAAACGGTACCTTTGTTGGAGCAGGACAAGCTAAGAATAGTTTGGCTTCTAATCCATTACAAGCGGAGTTACAAGCACTATTAATGGTAATAAAACACTGCAAGGATAAAAACCTACAAAGAGTGGTGTTCCAAGGGGACAATATTACCATTCCTCGTATAATTAATGGAGTAACTTTGAACTTTGAGGTGTTTAATTGGATCAGAGATGTTAGAAGTCAACTCAAATCTTTCCAGGAATCAAAGGTGGAATGGATCTCAAGAGAATTGAACGTGGAAGCGGATAGACTTTCGAAAACTCTGTTACCAGCGAATACATTTTAACGTTTATATGATTCAGTACCTCATGTATTATTAGATGTTTAACTGGCTTTATGCCTTTCAATGCAAATGTATTTTACTGTGAAAAAAAAAAAAGATTTTAGTAGAGTGTTTATAAATCACAAACCAATAACACTCAATTTTTAAAAACTTATAAATCTTTAAAAATCACAAATCAATAACACCCCCTTAGTCTCTCTAAAAGCACATCCACATTGCAAAATTCTCCATATCGCAACACAAACATTAGCAAATATGAATCCAAAACCTATATGCTTAAAGACATGTTTCAGAAATTGACATACCAAACCAGCTAAATTGCATCGCAGAGGCAAACTGGAACAAAACTCTGGAGGTCTAGGTAGAGATCCAAACACGTAACTCTGTAATCCAGAAGAAATACAATCTTCAATTGAACAAGAATCACAACACGGAACATCTCCATATCGAAGATCTACTACTGTGAAGTGATACATTTTCTGGATCTGAAGTTGAGATACGATGCTTAGACATGAATCGTTTCTTTATCATCGTAATAATAAGCTCACTACCACAATTTGAATTCATAAAATCTAGCTCAAACCTTGAAACAGAATCTGAGATGTGATGATGTGATGATTAACACCAATTGAAGATCACAAAGAACGATTTGAGGGCTTCTAATTTGAAACAAATCACAGATTATGGTCCGATTTGAACAAATAATCAGGAAAATCAAAAAAGATTAAGAAAAATTTGAGTGAATCGAATTTGATCAATGCAATTCGACCTCAGATCAGATTGAAGAAGACGAAGATCAGCGGAAACAGAACGAAGGATTAGAAATTTTCTTTGATACCATATCAGCTTCTCTGAGAATTTGAAATCTAGAGAGAAACTTATAATGAAAATATCTTCGTTAAAGTGTAAATGATTATACAACAAATGTTTAAATACTCAATGACTAAACCACATATAATAACCAAAATACTAAACTAATTGAACCAAATTATAATCTATGATAATAAAGTTTAAAAATGATAAATTTTGATATAAAAATAAATTACAAATAGTTTTTTACTATCAAATAATTGAGGTTAAAATAAACAGGCGAAAAAACCATTTAAACTTTAAACAACCAATCCAAAATTTAGTTGTTTTATTTTATTTCCTAACTAGAATTCAGGCTAATAAAAAATTGACATGTTGGCGTTAAAAAAAGAGAAGTGTCATATCTTTCTTTTAGAGAGAGAAAAATTCTTTCGTTCATCCTTCTTAACAAAACTCACTCGTGCGCGTGCTGTTGATTTTTCGGTGTTGGAGGCCTCTTAGCTCTGGCATCGGCTTTTTGGGTCGTAATATATAGATCGGCTCTTAATCTTCTCGGCTCGTGGTTCTAGACAGAACGAGGATAGGTGAAGATGAAAGGTCTCTCAGAGTTGGGTCTTAACACAAATCGTCGATCTAAAGGCTAACTTTCTAGAACATGCAAAGATCGTCGAATCTAATCCAACAAACCGTCATCAACAAAGCCATATACAGGAAAGCCATATACATGCACGAAGTTCTCTTGGCATTATCTGATGGGATATGGATGTGGATTAACTAGAAGGTAAGTTAAGCACACACGAATCTCGTTGAACCGGCAACTCTACAGTATTCTGGATCAAGTTCTCAATGTTTTGATAGCTTTGGGAACTTAGGTAATACAGGGAATCGCATCAGTGATTTCTTCTTCCAACTCAAGGTTCATTTGATGGCATAGAGTCTCATTAATTATCTGACGGCATTGTTCGTAACGGATTAGAAATTACTGTTTTCATTTTATATGGGCTTTAGGCCTTGTTTTTTTTTCCGTCCATTATAGCCTAGTGGCATTACAACTTTAGTAAGAAAGGAAATAAGTGGGGTTCGAAACCCTGAGATGTCATGGATTGTAGCCCTTTGTTGGCATTTGGGAAGCCATATTTCTTAGGAATCCTGACAAATTAAGGTTTTTCATTTTATATTGGACCTTGTAAAAATGGGTCAGGACTATTCTTTTNNNNTATATCGAGGCCAAAAAAAAAAATAGAAGTAGCAACATATTAAAAGAATAAAACGATGTTGAATACACGTGTACTCAACAAGATAATTCACAAACCATTGTAATGATTCAACTCTTAAATGCCCACCGTGTATAGTATTACTAGTAGTGCTAATCACGTTACAGTGATTGTTTCATTAATATGAAATGACATGGGGTCGATTTCTGATATTCTGCTCCTTGTTTGCTATTCTGCCCTCCTAATAATCTCGATTTTATTTTTCATTTATTTTAAATCTGAACATTTTATAATGATAGTAAAACCAAATCATCTTCCAATATTTAAGATCCAACAAGCCTTTTGATTCTCAAATAATATAGAAGATTTAATTAAACACAAACGATAAGTAAATATAATTCAAAAGCGATTGATTGAACGGATAGAATTTTTTTTTTGTATGAATGTTAAACTTTATTCATATAAAAACTGTTTTCAAAAGCCGGGATCAAAATATATCAGAATGTAATCTGACGCCACCCGCCTCATTAAAACCTCACCAGGTAAACTCAGGATAGAAGAAACTCCAGTAAGGAAAAAGAGTACGAGTGGATTCAAACATCTCAAACCCACAAATGATTAACCCCAACCCAAAAACACAAAAATTCAAAAAACCAAAAAAACCTAAAATTCTAAGCATTTGGAAAAATAGAAAACCAATACTGCAGACATTCTCGATATTTGATCAAACCTATAGAAAACCAATACTGCAGACATTCTCGATATTTGATCAAACCTTCTTGCTGCAGACTAGAAAGGCGATTACGAGCCTGTCTATCTACCAGCTTTACCAACACATCACTCGAGCAAGGAATAGATCCATGTCTACGACAATTCCTCTCTCGATATTTGATCAAACCTTCTTGCTGCAGACTAGGAAGGCGATTACGAACCTGTCTATCTACCAACTTTACCAACACATCACTCGAGCAAGAAATGGATCCATGTCTACGACAATTCCTCTCTGACCAAATAACATAGGTCATAGTTTGAAGGCAGTATAACTGAATAAATCTACGAACTCTGTCACGCTCTCCTAGGATTAAGCGAGCAATCTCCCATAATCTAAGCGTAAATCTATTCGCGAAACCAGCCCCCATGAGCTTTTGTCAAATTGAGGCCGAGAAAGTACACTTCATGAATAAGTGATTTCTAATCTCCACACCAGTCAAGCACAAACAGCAGTTGACAGAAATTGCCGAATTCCAACGCCGCATCTTTTCCATAGTTTGCAGCTGAAAAAAAAAACTTCTTATAAAGAATAGCATGTCACTTTTTATCCTATTTTTTGTACTTTTTGTACACAAAACTGACTAGTTTGCTCTTATGAAAAAAAGAAAAAATAACACTTATCTTCATTCTCTCTCTTCATACCTCTCACACTTTTCATGGTCTTCTCTTTCAATATCTCTCTTCCTCCATAGCCTCTCGAAATTTAAAAGACAAAATGATTCTGTTAAATCACAAAATCATGTCATGGGTTCTTCTTTCCAGCACTCATTGATTTGTGTGAAGGTATTTTAGGATTTCAAAATTGATTTGTTGATTTTTGTGAAGGTAATTTGTTTTAATCTGTTTAAAAATTGATTTGTTGATTTCTGTGAAGGTAATCTTTAGTTTTATGGCTTCAAAAATCTCATATTTTTCAATGGAGAAAGATGGAAATTGTGATAGGTAACAATTCCTTTGTTTTTTTTTTCGATTTAACAATTCTTTTGCTTCTTTCTATCTAACAATTCCTTTATTTATTTTTTTTAGATCTGGAGATATGCAGAGGAGGAGACTTAACTTGTTATGAGATTTGATTTTGTGGATCAAAAAATTACTAGTTCTGGTTATATATAGTTAGTTTACATAAATTGGCAGTGTTAGAATATACACCCGAAAACCATATACAAAATATGTTGTGGACAAATATAACACAAAAGACCAAAAACAAGAATTATACAGAAAAGCAAAAATAAAAATAAAAATAAAAATATCACCAGAAAATCGAAATTCTAGACAAATACCCAAAAAAGAATTTGTGGACCAAAAATATGTGGACTTAAAGACCGAAATTGAGCATAGTTACCATCAAAATCAAAATTATGGACCAAATTCTAAGAAATTGTTTACGAATACCACAGAAAAAACGTAAGAATTTGTAGACAAATACCACAGAAAAAACAAAATACACGTTTTTCCATATGTGTTAAAAATAATAATAATAAAAATTGGCACAAATATCCATGTGCGCCTAAAGATATATTAATCTTTTTATCATACTCTTTTATGTTATATGATAGCACCATGCTACTTCTCACAAAATTTTTAGAAGGTATATAAAGAAATGAAAAAGGTAAAATTTCTCACAAAATTTTTAGAAGGTATATAAAGAAATGAAAAAGGTAAAATATGCAGGGCGATTCCCTCCATTTTACTTCTCTTCTCTTTAGTGTTTATTTGTGGCTAACTGGTTATGATAAATTGATGAAATTAAGAATACAAATAATAATTATTAGTATACACATAACTACACATACGTATGAAATGAAAATAAAACAAAAGTGGTATAATTTTACCTGTTACATGCACATTTATAAGCAAATTAAGCCTTTACCAAACATTCCCTTTCTCATGGGACAACATATCATCACTTTGACCATATATAAAAACTTTATGGGAAAACATCATCAATTTCTATATATCATCACTTTGACCATATATAAAAACTTTATGGGAAAACATCATCAATTTCTATTTTCGTTAGATTGTGACCATATAGAATCTTAGAATCGATCTTTGTAATTTTATATATTATTAATGGTTATATAATCATTATAATTAGTTTAAAAGATAATCAATTACATATTTTCACCGTAATATAGTTAACCTACATGAACGAAGTATCCTCAAATAATGTATTAGGACTATTATTCAATTTATGCTTCTATATCATCGCTATTATTTTTACCTTTTGATGATAAATATTTGCAGTCTAGATTTTAAAATATGGATTCAAGTACATTAAGCATATGCATGTAATTCAGGATACATATTTAAATTATTATGCTATAGAGAATATATAGAGACCTAAAAAATGTGCAAAGGAGGGAAAAAAAAAGAAGATAAATAGCTAGGAAAAGGAAGAAAGAATAAGGCAGTTGAACAGAAAAAAAAGTAGGTGAATATAGTTGGCCTCAAATTTTTATACACTTTTACTCATTCTTCGTCTCTACAAATACCCAATTATGTTTCTTCTCCTCTTCTCCTTCTTATGCATACATATAATACAACCAACACAATCACACATACGTATCTTGGTGTGAGAGAGAGAGATTTGGACATTGAGAGAGCTTCATAGAAAATGGACACAAACCCTATGTTAACCATAGAAGAAGGAGAAAATAACAATCCTTTTACTTCCTTGGATGACAAAACCTTAATGATGTTAATGTTTCCTGGCGATGTGGGTTCATCTTCTTCTTCCTCTCCTGCGAGTTTTAATCTACCTGCTGAGCCCCCGGGAAGTGGAGCTGGAGAGATGGGAGGATTAGTGAGTAATGAAAATAATAAGAAATGCAATAAAGGGAAAGGGAAGAGATCAGCAGAGGCAATTCAGAGAATAGAGTTTCATACAAGGAGTGATAATGATGTGCTTGATGATGGTTATCGTTGGCGAAAGTATGGTCAGAAATCTGTTAAGAACAATGCTCATCCCAGGTTCTTCTTCTTCTTTCTTCTCTTTTTTATTCATTACATTTATTTAAAAAAATAAATATTATGACATATCGTAAAAGTTGATATCTGAATTGACCTAATTAAACTTACTTACATTTATTTAAAAAAATAAATATTATGACATATCGTAAAAGTTGATATCTGAATTGACCTAATTAAACTTACAAATACGCATGCTTACTCTACTTGGTAACGTGTATATATATTAGTTGGGAAACATTAGTATTAGTTTAACAACCTAAACGACGATAGAAGTTATCAATTTGAGTTTTAGTCCTGCAGTTGCATTACGTTATTGCCAGTCAGCCAGTGTCGTGGAATTTAGGGCGTTCATATATGGTTTATCTAGACCGTTCCCTTAATCATATACTCAAAAAAAAGTACGTATATATACAATCAAATATGTCATATTTTGAACCAAAAAAGGAACAATATGTGTCGTTTTTTTTGTAGATCGGAAACTAACCAAACAATCTGATCTCAAGATCCAAAAAAAAAAAACCAAGATTTTAAGATCAATTACAGACAAATTTTGAGTAAAATATATATACCGTGTTCCTTAACATTGATTTTCTTATTGAATAGTACATCTCAAGAAAAATTAAGTATAAATACCGATGGTTGATTGTGGTTTGAAATGGCTAATATTTAGAAGATAAATGTAGTGATTAGTAAATAATTATTTATATAGATTTATCTTTTTTTCGAGCAAAAAAAACTATCATATGGCTATGCATTTTTTGTGTATATTAAAATTGTGCCTTGATAATTTTATGGTTAAATTATGGTTATATACTAAATATATAGGTGTATATATAAGTATATATATTATCATAAGATTGTGAATAATATAGGTATATATATATTATCATTAGTGGATATCGGGATCAATATTAATTATTTTCCATAAGATTTAGTTCAATTTATACAAAAAAATCTAGATATCGATATTAGTAAAAAAGATCATATAGTTACGCAGATTTTCGTTGCTATAGCAAATATTTGTAATTATAATTTTGTAGCTTAGTTATTTCGTAATTAATTCATTGTTATAAAATGACAATAATTACATGGCTAATTGTAACTATATAAAAATCATTTAGTAGATGCTATTACATAAATATATTTGCACTGCAATATAAAAATCATTTAGTAGATGCTATTACATAAATATATTTGCACTGCAACTTAATTCTTAAATACATAAATACATAGAACAACACAAATCTAAGATCATAGATGTTTATATATTTATTGCCATGATTTGTCTTTTTTTTTTTTTGGCGATGATTTGTCTAATTGTCTGCTTCTTGTCTTGTTTGCTTTAGTTTTAGGCGAACAATCAATTTAAAATTAGCATAATAACAAAATTCGGGAAGTTCACTAAAAAAAAGGTCACGTCGTTTTGTAGCCATTTTGGTGATCTACGGCCTCATAATTGTTAAATTTCCAAAAGAAAAGCGTGCCGTTTTATTCTAGTGATGTCACAGAGGAACATTAGGATTTTCATTAAAATGTTTTAACAAAGGAAACAACAGTTTGAACATTAGGATTTTCATTAAAATGTTTTAACAAAGGAAACAACAGTTTATCTCACATGGAATATCTCAGATTCACAGAGCTCAAAGACAAAGTGATCCAGAGTAGTCAAGGGAAAGACAGAAGTACCCCTCGCGAAAGTGATCCAGAGCAGAAGAACAAGAGTTTGATAAGTTCAGCTCAAGAAAGTGTCTTGAACCAAGAAACATGCAACACACAAAACAGAGTTATGGGATTTTTCTTCAGCCTTTTCCACCCTAATGAGACCAAACAATACAATGAGATGTGTAAGAAGGCGCTAGTAAAACTGAGTATAACTGTATCATTCAATACTTTTAAAGAATCTTACCTTGCGAGGCGGTGTTCCTCGCCTTCCTGCATTTTTCCCAAATCCGAAAGTTCCTTTCTTCTCAGATGCTTTAAGAATCTGAAATGAGCATGTCAAGGAATCATCCACGCTCATCATTGCTCCTGCATTATCAAACTCTCCACAGTAGTTTGGGGCCGAGAATATTGTTACCAACTGTCTATTTGCAAAGAATTCATACCCGTCTTCAACAACCTAAAGCAAACAAAAACAATCAACTTCGATGGGTTAAAAGTGAAAAATCATATAAGCATGCTTCCATGATTAGTAATTCATAAGCTTAAGTAGCCCTATCATGAGAAGTTAACAAACGAGATGTGCCACAGATACATGTCTAAAACAGTTTTGTCAAGCAAATATTTCACCTGATGAGCTCTGCATATTAAGTCAAGGTCACATGTGTTTGGAGAAACTCCTCGACTTTATCAACCCCAAAAGTGTAAGAAACGCCCCTATCATTCTCTCCCCATCCTTCGATGTCCTTGTCAGGATCAGACCACAATAGATCACAAAGTAGTCCATGATCAGGAATGTCAATAGGACGAGCTATGTTCCTGATCTCATCCAAGTCCTTCAACTCAGGTGATAACCCACCATGCATACAGAGGATCTTATCATCAATAAGAGCAGCAACAGGGAGACAATTAAAGCAGTCAGTAAATATCTTCCACACTCGAACGCTATATCTCTTCTTGCATTCGTCATAGAATCCATATATACGGTTTATAGAAGCACACTCATGGTTCCCTCGTAGAAGAAAGAAGTTCTCTTTGTATTTGATCTTGTATGCAAGAAGAAGGCATATGGTCTCTACACTCTGCTTCCCACGATCAACATAATCCCCAAGGAACAAGTAGTTTGCAGCTGGTGGATAGCCACCGTACTCGAACAATCTCAAAAGATCTGAGAACTGACCATGAGTATCTCCTGTTAATAACATGAAAATAACACAATTACAGAAGAACTATTTCACGAGAAACGCATGCTACTTATAGCTATGGAATGAAGCAGAACAAAAAACCCCAACTCTAGCCCAAAGAAAAATCATGTATTAGAAAACATATTGGTAACGTTCTGATACCATTATACATGAAAATCATAGAAAAATGCAAAGAATTATAACAATATCAGCTCTCTAAATCGTCAATATGGAGACAAAATAACACAAGTAACCAAAATTAAAGAGGGAAATGAAGAACAATGATCATTTCTATTTTCATTAAGTATCTAAAAGATGATAGCTCTGGATCAAGTAAAACTCAATATCTAAACAACAGATTCAATGCATTTCTACAAACCCCTACCAGCTCGGCATCAAAGAATCACAAGTTTGACCAAAATATCATCATACTATAACCTTTTTTTAGTAAGACATCAGCAACTCTAGTTGATATCTAATAAACTCATCCAGTTCAATCTATATAATCAAACACAAATTCAAATTAAAATAATCAAATACCACAAATCTTAATAGGAGCCTCGAGTTCAAGAAGATTAGGTTGACTAAGAAAGATCTGTTTAGCCGTAGAACAAAGATGTTTAATCTCAGCCTCCGTCAACTGAACCTGTTTCGTCGTTTTCCCGTTTTTAGCTCCCAGTAACCTCTTTATAACATCATCCACCACACTATCATCCATCAAAACACTACAAAACGGAACAAAACCCCCTCGAATTACCGGATGAGATTACGAGTTTTTACCGTCTCAGACCTTTAGTTTCCGAACAAGATGTTTGAGAATCACCTTCCTCTTTGTATTGAATCAATCAAGAGGTACAGAGAGAATAGATGGTTTGTGAAGGTAAGAAGAAGAAGAAGACGACGACGGAGGAGGAGCCGCCCTAGAGAGAGTGAATCGGTAAAAGACGGAGAAAGAGGAAAAAGGAAGCACACGTGCGGCTCGTGTAAACCTGAAGGGACGGCTTTGTCTTTTGACCAAAAAATGGCATTAAACACAGTCTTGTTTGGATATGTGTTTAAATTATTATTTTTTTGGTCAAGAATGTTTAAACTAATATCTAATTTTATTGTTTGACAAAAAAATATATTTAATTTTATTATATCGTCATATATATTGTCCAATGCTGCTGGAGTATCAAAAGAAGTAGATTATTACTCGTGTTAAATACGGGTTGAATTTTTTATTTTTTTATGCCGTGAGATATTTATTTTAATATCTAAATTTTAAGTAAATATACGTGAGATATTTATTTTAATATCTAAATTTTAAGTAAATATATAAGTAGAAGTATCAAAATTTTGGATAAATTGTATTAAACATAGATCCTAAAAAATATTAATCAAAATTCTAACCAATTTATAGAAATATACAACATATATATACATATATTTTTAATTATCATTTTATCTTTATTTATATTTTATAATACTAATTCATAATTGGGTGAATCATCTTGTTCTTTGTGTAAAGTTATTTAAAACGCAAAATCAATCCATTTTTTAAAATACCGTGATTTTCTCTAGAACCCCAATTAATATGAAACGGAGGGAATATAAAATTATTGAAGTTACACATTTTAGTCAAAATAATGTGGATTTTAGTGGTCTGAATTATGAACAAAATTTAATAGTTTTCTTTGATTTATTTATGTTGATCGTCATTTTAGACTCAAGGTTAAAACTCGTTTAACATCCGGTTTAAATACATCTTAATCTTAGATTAAACTTAAAAGCTATGTAAAAACATCTTGTAAGCTCGTTTAAATATATTGCTAAATTCGATGACAACAAATCTTCTGATGACACAAAAAATAGAGCTAGATTCGGTGGAAGTACCAAGAAGGCAAGGGAAGATTTCAATCAAGAAAACAAACAAACAAAGAGACAAAACAGGGCACATTCATAGTATAAAGGTGAATTAACACAAAAATATATAATGCGAATGATTTAGTAATAAATAAATTCAGGTTTCCTCATTGGGACATAGCTCACGTTCATATATAATGCGAATGATTTAGTAATAAATAAATTCAGGTTTCCTCATTGGGACATAGCTCACGTTCAGAAACATAACAGAGGAAAGGATAAGAAAGTAGCCACGTCCACGTACATCAAACTAAAGTAAGCTTCTGTCACTGACGCAAATAAATGCAATGCTTTTGCATGTTAGAAAAGTTAAAGTCGGTAACAAAGGTACACCCGTACACCAATAATTTACTTTGTGACGTTCATTATCAGATATTTGTTTGTGACCTCTTTCCCCATGTTCGTCTATAAATTGTCAGTATATCCAATACAGTATTTTATAAAAAAAAAAAATATCCAATACAGTACACAGTAACACACTGAGCTTAAGTGGTCTACTCGATTTTTCTGTTAAATTTAATATTCTATAAATAATAAGTTTTCTCCATTGTATATGATTTAAAAGTTACTAAATATTAGGAAAATCAAAAATTATCAATTAAACCATAAAGATGATTGTCCAAAATTATTAAGACAAAACAAATTCAAAATTTTACAAACCCGATATTTTATAATATCTATAAATTATGTGATACCATTTCATATATTAGTTTATAAATAATATATTTATATTAATTTTTTTATTCAAGAAAGTAGAAATATATCTTGAAATATTATTTAAATTAGAGTTTAATGATATATTTTCTAAATAGTTACGTGTTCTTACTTTCGTTATATTTTCTAAATAGTTACGTGTTCTTACTTTCGTAAAACTTAACAAATAAATTTATAAGTACGGAATATTAAAATAAAAATAAAATTTTTGTTAATTTTAGTCAGATGATATTCCAGACAAAAAAAAGAAGTTCAGATTATATTGAAAAATATATTAATTTATCATCTTTGGAAGAAAAATATTATCCATTTTTTTTTTGATTAAAGAAAATAAAATGAATCAAATGACATTTTTGATAAAAAAAATTTTGATAATTTTTTTTCATTTTAACTTTTCGCTTCTTACCTCTGTTCCCCAACCATTTACATCTGTAATGACATTTAAACGATGAATCAAATGGATATTTATTGGGTGCAATTATTTTTTATTTGTTTGATAATAGCTTTAAAAAATTTAAATTTGATTTATGGATGTAGCGAGGTGCAATTATTCCGTAAACAATTTAATAAAAAATTGATAAATATATTCTGTAAGAAAGAATTTGTAACTACGACAAAATATATTTATAAATTCGTCGAGTTTTGTAAAAAAGAAATAAAAATAATAATTAAAACTCAATGAAACATCAATAAACATCCCCTTTTTCTGCATGTGTTCCCTCCAACAAATTGGGGTTGCTCAGGCATCTTTAAAATCAAAAGACAGTATTACTTCATTGCAACGCAAATTGTGTTTGTGTTTTAAACAAAAAAAAACGCAAATTGTGTTTTGTCTTCAAACAAATTAAAACATAAACAGAAAACGGTTTATGAAACAACTCCTTATTCATGTTTTCACGTATAT
>CM071719.1:5149504-5167219 GCA_036630335.1 Physaria fendleri | reverse complement strand
TACTACGCCCATCGGCTAAATTGAGAATTTTTAAGTTGTTGATTCTACTTTCCACCTGGAAACAGCAAAGGTCTATGTAAATTTTGAGGTCCAATGAGCTCTCATGTGTTTTTCCTTGTCTGCAGTATATGCAGTCATTTAGTCAGTAGCAGGATGATTTAGAAGAGTATTTAATATGTTGATGAAAGCTGAATAATTCACCCACTGAAAAGTGTCTTTGTGTATCAATTTGGCTTGGCTTGGTCACTTATTATCTTCTGCTTAATGCTAACAGAGAAACCGTTAGTGGTGAAGCAACGGAGCAGTTGTAACGGCAAGCGAGGTGACAAGAGGATTTCAAAAGTTCCCGTGAGAACTTTCTCAACCATCAATATAGCAACTGGCGAGAATGCATTCTTCGGTATGTGACTGCTTCTGGATTAGTCTTGTCCTGTGGTATATAACGTTGTACTCTATTTCAACAGTAGACTCCTCAACCTGGTCCATTTACTTTGGCTAGTTATTAGATCTTCTTGTATACTTTCAGTTCTATAGATTGTGTTATCTGCACTTTGAAGTGATTTACAAGTGAACCTGTTCTGACGTAGCTTTAGAGGTTCCCTGGGTAACTTGTTGTAATTTTAGTTTATTTTCTTTGAATCCTTCTTGACATCACATTTAAAGCGTTTCATTGGTTGTGCACCCCTAAGGTACCAAAGAGACAATGTGACGCTCATAGCACCAGTGCATTTTCCTTCTATTTCATCAAATTGTGACCTTGTTGATATGGCAAGGTCTCGTCAGTATATCCTTCTCACTAGAAATGCTCCAGACCTCTTACAGTGTTGTGTCTACCTTGTAATTTTCCTTACATGCAGGTGCTTATGGCCTGAAGCCTGCAATAAATGATGTTACCAAACTTGTTGAAGATTTGTCATTGAAAAATCTCTTATGGCCTGAAGCCTGCAATAAATGATGTTACCAAACTTGTTGAAGATTTGTCATTGAAAAATCTTCTTGAAGGCTCTTATGAGTGTCCTTCTTTGGGCAAAGACAAGATGAAGAAATTGGAGAATACTAACGACACTGTATTGAGTGTAGTCAGAAATGTTTGGTCCATTCTACCGACAAAGAAGCCTGTTCAATCACAAAACTCTACCGACTTAGACCCTTGTCTCAGCAGAACTTTGGGTTCACCAACCAGCTCTGTCTCTGCTACACTAACAAATGGTGAAAACATGGACAAAGTAAATGCCCAGGATGAAGATCTATCCTCATCTTCCATGGTAGATTTCTTAATATCATTTAGATCTTTTACATATATTCTGATTTGACCTGTAAACAAGAATAACATGACTTTAGATGGTTTTTTTTATTGTTTAACTAAAAACTGATCTACTCTTTGATTCTCAGGATCTATGCATCAACTCTGAAATTCCTTCCGCTCCGCTTAGTTTCCCATTATGCGATGCTGGTGATGTATTGAGAAGATTAGGCCTTCCTCCGACGAGAGATTTAGACTCTCTGCTCCAAGATGCCCCAAAACCTTCTCAAAACTCTAAGAACAACTCAGACCAGCAACAGCGTTCGGCTAAACAACTACCTCCGCGAAGTGGTATGTCACATTTCCCTTGGTCACAGGCTTTTAATGGGAACTCTAGAACCAACTCAGAAGCAGCAAAGCTTGTAACTAGCAAGACACTTTGTCAAGGACGTTGGCTAAAAATAGCTGACACTACTATGAGTTCTCCAGAGGGTATAACCGAGAATTTTGCAAATCTGGAATCACTCACTTTCAACCAGAACTTAGTCCCTCCACCACTGAAGCAGAATGTTGCTGAAACTAAGACATCTCAAACAATTTACGCTAACACCACTTTGTGCCAGTGCACAGAAGCATCTGTTTTAACCCATCAAAAAGCTTCCTTTGTTCCTGAAGGTAAGAATCTGTTATGCCTTTTTGCCCCCTGTAAGCAGAAGTATATAACATCAGTTTATTTCATCATATGCAGAACCAGAGGGAACCAGAGATGTTAAAGATGGTGGTATGTTTTCACAAATGCTGTAACTGAATTTCTCTTTACATCAAATTATATCAAATATCCTCAGTCTGATGATGATGATATGTTGTGTACTGTACAGCTCTTCCCTGTCCACAACTATTAGCAGCTGCTCAAACGCTCTGTGACATTGCAGCCGAATCCACAAACCACAACAACCCAAATGGAATCCTCAGTTGGCCAAAGAAGCTCTCTCAGAAATCCATGAAAGCCCGCAAAACCAAACTAATCGAAAAGCCTCTCGAAAGGCACGGGACAACTGTTTCCTCCTTGGATCTTAACGCAAGTAGCAGCAACAACAATAACAAGAACCACGTGAGAAAAGAATTAGTAGCAGAGCATAATAATCATCACCATCCTAAGCCTTCCAAGAGACTGAAACTATCTACAATGGAGAAGAAGAAAGGATCATTCCTAAACTCATCATCATCATCACTAATAGATTCAGATAGAAAACATTCATCTTCAAGCAAGTTCAAGAATCACTCCCGTTTGATGCTGCCGCCTCCACCACCAAAGAGAACACTCCAAAAGGCATCCACATATCCTCAGAAATCTCGGAAATTTGCATGAACTGGTTGAAAATAAGAGTGGTGGATCTTGTTTTCTCAGAACTCCGGTCTAATTTTACAAGGGGACGCCATAGGAGTCGGCTGTAAATACGAAAGGTATCACAGAACTCCGGTCTAATTTTACAAGGGGACGCCATAGGAGTCGGCTGTAAATACGAAAGGTATCACTCAGAACTCCGGTCTAATTTTACAAGGGGACGCCATAGGAGTCGGCTGTAAATACGAAAGGTATCACGGTGTCAGGTAAGTTCTTCTCTCTGTTAGCACAGTTTAGGTGCAGAAGACGTTAGCACAGTTTAGGTGCAGAAGACGACATATAAGGTTTATATATATGTGTATTTGCCTTCAATGTTGTAGCAATTTTTTTTTCCCAGTTGTAGCCATACGGTTCCTTTTAAGGTCAATGATAAAATTATTAATTTCAGTGTTGTTGTAAAGAAAAATGTGCAGCATGAGCGTCTTTCATAGTTTGATGTAAAGAAAGGAACAAAAGGTTACATGCAGTAGTAATATCCTGGCCACACATCCAAAGCTTCAAGCCAAGCAGTTACTAGGCTTCTCAATTTAGACCTGCATTTGCATTTTAGGTTAAAGCTTGGCATTTTGAGATATCTTTTTGCGGGTTTGGTAGAACGGTTTTAAATTTTAGCGGGTTTGGAGAATGAACCGTGCGGGTCCTACGAGTACCCGCATATCTTTTTACTTTTTTTTAGTTTAAGATCCATAAATGTTGGGTTAGACCTGCATTTGCATTTTAGGTTAAAGCTTGGCATTTTGAGATATCTTTTTGCGGGTTTGGTAGAACGGTTTTAAATTTTAGCGGGTTTGGAGAATGAACCGTGCGGGTCCTACGAGTACCCGCATATCTTTTTACTTTTTTTTAGTTTAAGATCCATAAATGTTGGGTCTTTATTTAAGTTTAGTTCCATAAATATTTAATTTTTGGGTATGCGAAGCTTTTTTTTTGCGTTTTGCAGATTTTTAACGGGGTTTTTGCGAATTTGCGGATTTTTTTGGTGGGTTTGTGGGTTTTATGATTTTTCAGAAAAAAAAATAATTATGAGTTATACGGTATCGCGTGTAATAGCGGGGCAAATACGAACTTAAGATTGACTATTTGCCATTTATACAGGCCACTTATAAAAAATGTTAAAACCCGTAAGCTTTTTTACGAGTCGGAATTGGTCGGTCTGCTTGACTAGCCTAGTTATACTACATAGAGCTTATTAAGAATTATGAGAATCAAGTAGTTTCTCTCGGTCTTGTTGTGGAGTTTTTCCAGTGAATGCCTCACCTATACATCCTTTAAAAATTGTTTTTCTTTAAACACAAGAATAATTTATTATTGATGAAAAGAATCTCGAGAAATACCTAAGATAAGAAGAATAAGATATGAATTGTAACTGACTTGGTATGTGATTTTTAGCCAAAATGAAAGCTGGTTTATTGCATTGATGCTGTAATTGATTTCATGAAATTTGCCTTGCCAATGTCGGATATTCCGCATTCAGTTATTATCTCTGAAATTCTGCTGCGTTTCTGTAATTAGTTAAAGAATATTAAAATTATCGCCCTCAAAGATCACCTTTTGATACTTTTTATTCTAACAAAATTGCATTATAATTAGAAGTGCTTGATATCCTTCTCAAGGTAAGTATGGTTTATGGACGTTTTAGTTTAGGCAGCCTTTAAGAATGGCTTCCGGATTCTGTATGATATAACTTTATCGTCTTTGTTGGAATAATCCCTATATATTATTTGAGAAGTAAAAGGCTTAGATGTCGTCGTTAGAATCACTCTCACGGATCTTATTTACGAATATGTCATTATGATTTAATTATTTGAATAATTATAAAATATATGGTATGGGTCGACGACTATATTACCCCAGAAACTTTCATATCACAGTTATTACACACGAATTTTTAGGATCGTCTAAAACCCACACAGATCTTTTGTTAAAATCGAGTTCCCACATAGATCGTATCTTGAAACCGAGTTAACACACATCGTATCTTAAATCCGAGATTCGACACAGATAAAAAAAATGTTATGTGTGGAATTTATAATTTAAGATACGATATGATGTGTGATAATTCGGTTTCAAAATATGATTTGCGTTATAATTTAAGATACGATATGATGTGTGATAATTCGGTTTCAAAATATGATTTGCGTGGGAACTCGGTTTTAAGATATGATCTGTGTGGGTTTTGGACGAATCTCAAATGTATGTGTGTATAAATTGTGATATGAAAGTTTTTGGATGTAATATGGTCGTGTAAGACATATTTTATTAATTTAAATTAATTAAATGATAAATAATTTTAAATTTTATAAAAATAATTTTTATAATAAGTAAAGCCGCACATGATCGAGAAATCACCTATATTTCCTATTCCATAATCTCCACAGCAACCAAAAATGAAAATATTGAATTTTTGCAAAAATTATTAAAGGTCAGATTGTCATATTGATGTAGTAGTTGTAACTTCATGATTATAGTTGTAATTTTATGTGTTGTAGCTATAGAATTTAATTTACCAAATTTCCATTTTTTTTATACACACAAATGTCAACTGATTTATTTTTGTGGTTGTAAGACAAAAATAAATTTTATGCACATAATTTTTGAACAGTGATACTATAATTTTTTCATATACTAAATATTTTATATGAATTAATAGAATTTTGTTTAAGGTATATGCTTATATTTTATTTGGGACTTGAATATCCCCTATATATTATTTGAGAAGCAAAAACGCTTAGGTGTCGTCGCCAGAATCACTCTCACGATGTTAGGAAACATGGGCATCCAACTCAATTGGCAATGATTGGAGTGGCCCAATCCCTTATATACTAAGGATAATCTCTCCAACTTTCCGATGTGGGACATTCTAACACACCCCCTCACGCACAGAACTGGACATCTGTAGCGTGAAGTTTGTGGGACTGGACATCCACGGATGGCCCAACATCGTGTGGAATCCTTGGCTCTGATACCATATTAGAAAACATGAGCATCCAACTCAAAATTAATTGGCAATGAGTGGAGTGGCCCATATCCGTTATATATTAAGGATAATCATCCAACTCATCCAACTCAAAATTAATTGGCAATGAGTGGAGTGGCCCATATCCGTTATATATTAAGGATAATCTCTCCAACTTTCCGATGTGGGACATTCTAACACTCAAAGATCACCTTTCAATATTTTTCTCTAACAAAATTGCATTACAATTAGAAATGCTTGTAATACCCTTTTCAAGGAAGTACGGTTTATGGACGTTTTAGCTTGGGCAGCCTTTAAAAATGGCTTCCGCATTCTGTACGATATAACTAGATTGGCATCTTGTTAGGCGAGTTTGATAATCATCTTCCAGTGTATAGATTCTTTTTGCTGGTATAATATATTTCCTATTCCATAATCTCCACAGCAATCAAAAATGAAAATGTTGAAATCGCAAAATTGTTAAAAGTCAGATTGTCATATTGATGTAGTAGTTGTAACGTCATGACTATAAACTTTTTTGTGTTGTAACTATAGAATTTAATTTACCAAATTTCCATTTTTTTTATACACACAAATGTCAACTGATTTAGTTTTGTGGGTGTAAGACAAAAAATAATTTTATGCACATAATTTTTTGAACAGTAATACTATAATTTTTCATATACTAAATCTTTCATATGAATTAATAGAAATTTGTTTAACATATATGTTTCTATTTTATTTGAGACTTGAATTTAATATTTTATACATATTAACTAAAAATTTTGAACAATTTACACATAAAATTAAATTTAAAAACATCATATTTGAATCCAAGTAAAATAGAAAACGTATATATTAAACAAAATTTTATCAGTGTGTAAGAAAAAAAAAATAATGTAAAAAATAATTTGAACACGTTTAAAGTTGTTCTAAAGAAAACCCAAAAATCCAAGGACTTGGAATGGTGACAAAAGTTAACTTTGAAATTGTAAATAGTATTCAGTTATTCGTTTAATTCAAAAGTTAACTTTGAAATTGTAAATAGTATTCAGTTATTCGTTTAATTTATTTATTTATGTATGTATGATAAATAATAGAATGTCCATCAGCTTGTGTAAATAATCATTAACTAATTCTACTAATATTAAAATGGGAAGTAAATAAAAAAAAAAAACAGTTGCACTAGTAAATTGACGACCACACATCATATGACATTTTTAAAGTAAAAATATTAAAAGTAAAAAAAAAAAACTTATTTCATCATTTCCCAAATGTTTGATTTAATCAAAAAGCTAACTGATACTGAATTAACTGTCATAAAAAAAAACAAATGATGTCAAATTTGAAACCCTGAAAAGTCAAACAGGTTTAACTTTACTTAGATTTGTTAATGTTATATATTCCTTCAGTTCCACAAAAAAAAAAATCTATTTTCTATATATAAAAAAATTATTTTATTTTACAAAAAAATTGACTTTCAGTATTTAATGGTTTTTAGGTAATAAATTACACCAAAAAAGGCTTATATTATTTTAATTGGTTTTTGCAATATTAATGAATTAAAAAATAATATTGATATGATAAAAATTAAGAATGAATTAAGTTGAAATATGTGGAAAATCGAATGTTCAAGAACACAAGGAGTTAATCTAAATAGTTTATTACAGTGAAATTCAAGTATATATATATCTGCAAATATGAAATGCCTGATTTTTGTAAATTGGGTTGGTAGAATGTTCATGTATCACATTCTTCTTGTTCGTCAAGAATAACTTATGGGACAAGTTAATTCAAAAATTAGAAAAGCTTTGCAGAATATATTTAGTGAATACAAATTTCTAAAATTATATATAGTAGCATTTAAGTTTTAAACCACTTGTTGTATGTACCTGTGTGTACGCTAATACATTATTTTCATATATTAGATATGAGTTTGTTCAAAACCTCTGACTTTTGTTCATTCACACAAACTTTTCGTTGTGAATATATTTTTAGTTAAATTTTCATCGATGTAACATTTTGTGTAACGTGAAAAATGTAGGTTTATTAAAAGTATGAGATTAGTTACGTTTGAAAACATATTTATATGTCTATATATATAGCATCCAGAATCAAGCTTGACTTTCACATCAGATTAATTTTTTTACTAACATATTGAATATATAGTAACGAACATTAATAGGGTGTTATTGGTTTGTGATTTTTAAAGATTTATAAGTTTTTAAAAGTTTAGTGTCATTGGTTTGTGATTTATAAACACTCTACTAAAATCTCTCGTTATTGGTTTAACACTTATAAAGAGTTGTAAAGTTATTAAAAGTTTTGTGTTATTGGTTTGATATTTTTAAAGAGTCATTAAAAGTGTCGTGTTATTGGATAAAAATGATTTTTAAACACTTTTCAAGTGTATTNGGAAGTAAGTGACGATATGATCGTTGAGCTGATAGGGAGTAGTCAATTGGTTACCGGATGGATCATTAAGGGATGTGATACGGTTTATACTACGGCGGTGATTTGTTTTAGCATGAAAAAATTTTGTATTTTTGTCCCCTGCTTGTAACCACAATGTTCGACTTTTGCAACGCCAATATTCTTCTTCAAGACGATATTGCTGCCTGAGAGCATTGTGTATATTTTGAAGATGTGTAGGGTCTGGATTCGTGTTCGAATAGGTTTCACGTAGTTGCTTTTTCAGACGATCAATGGCTCGACGAGAATTGTGAGTTGTTTGATGATGCCATTTTTTAATTGAATTTTGTATGTGTTGAAGGGTGTTGACAATGTTGGAAGAATGGGACTGGGATGCCCATTGGTCAGCGACTAAAGTTTTTAGCTCGGAAGAATGGCGCCAGCGATTATCATAGATGAAGCGAGAAGAAGAAAAGGTCGTTCCAGGTTGGATTGATATCAACAGTGGACGGTGATCCGAACCTATCCAATCTAGTAGGCGGCCATAGGTATGAGGGAAGACATTGAACCAGTCCGATGATAGAAACGCTCGATCTATACGGGATCTGATAGTAGTATTGTGGCGTTTCCCGATCCATGTATATTTACCGCCAAAAGTGCGTAGAGGGTGGAGATCAGAGATAGAAATAAGTGTACGGAAAAGATGGAAATAAGAGAGGGGATGCTGTCTTCTTCCAGATCTATCACTATTACCAAGAACGTCATTAAAATCTCCAAGTACTATACGTGGGGAGAAGGTGTAAAAGCCATGTTGTGCTTTAGTAATCATTGTATTCCATAATTGTTTACGTTCATTGACTTGAGGCGGACCATATATATAAGATAGCCAAAAAGAAAAACAGTCAAAAGATACTTTTATATCAGTGCAATTTAAAGTAGGCTTATTTACAAAACTACACTGAATAGTATCGTTCCAAAAGATGCCGAGTCCTCCACTATGTCCAACCGGTGGGATCAAAAAAACATTATCATACTGGAGAGGACTAGTTTTATTCTTAACTACATGATCGATATTTAAAGTTTCAGTGAGGAACAAGAGATCCGGATGATGATTGCGATGGAGCTCCATTAAGTATTGAATTGTCAAGGGGTTCCCCAACCCTTGACAATTCCAGTGTAATATCTTCATGGTACGGCGGGTGGCTTCGGGAGAGCCACCTTCCCTTCATCAGTGGTTATCTTCCGGCGAATGTTTGAGGAGTCTTTATCATCATTTGTCAAGCGAAAAGATTTACGTTTACGGGGAGTTGTGATTGTAGGGGTGATCGTAGGAGGTGGTGGTGGCGGATCAGTGGGTGGTGGCGGAAGGTTAGTGGTAAGAGGTGGTGGTGGTGTATTTTGGTTTAGGGGAGTTGTTAGTGGATGAGAGGTGATGGGAACAAGAATATCGGGGACGATCTGTGGTGGTGGAGATGTGGATTTAAGTATGTCGGGGGTTCTGGTACTGAAGACAGTTCAGGTTGGAGAACATTATGGGAAGGAGAATTTAAATTTGGTGCAGGGATAATAGGTTTTGGAAGTGGTGGTTGAAGATCATGGGCTACATCTGTTGGTTGAGGTCCAAGAGGAATGGTATTTTCTTGGGCTTTAGTTAAAGTGGGAGAGGGTTGATATGTGACGTTTAGGTTTGGTGTTGGTGTGAAATTTAAAATTACTGGGGCCCCCTTCTTCAAACACGTGCGGTAATGTAAGATTTCTAGATTCATCCATCATTTCTAGATCTTTCTGCGGGGATTTTTGAAGTTTATCCTCTCGTTTCTTGTGTTCAGCTTCTAGAAGCTTCGAGACTCCTTGAGATGTTGCGTGTTGTGGCTGAGGCTGAGCGTTGACCGGTTGGTTTCGAATAGGAGACCATCTAGATGCTTGAGACTCATGTGGTGAAGGAGGAGGATTTGCTAAGCCAAGTCCTGGTGGAACTGTGAACGGGGGAAACGGTGGTGTGGGAAGTAGCGGAGGTTGAGGTGGAACAAAAGAGAGTGGAATAACGTGAAGAGGATTTGGAGGTGGGTGTTGTGTAGGTGAGTGTGGTGGTGTGTTATGTGGTTCCGAACAGTGTATAGCGGGTCCTGACGCCGAAGAAGATGGTGTGTTATGTGGTTCCGAACAGTGTATAGCGGGTCCTGACGCCGAAGAAGATGCAGGTTCCACACATTGACCCGTATTGTGAAGAATCGATCCACATGTGCGACAGAAGTTACGCAACCTCTCATAAGTAAGTCGAAGGTAAATCGTTTCCGCTTCAGGAGTAGGCTTAAAAGGCATAGTAAACTTAAGTTTATGATTTACATCAACATGTACTCGCACCCATGCTTCTGCATAAGTAACACGGGTAGGCTGTTGCAGGCGAGTTTCATCCGCAGGACCAATACGATTTCCAAGTTCCAAAAGTACTCCTTCGTTACGATAGATTGGTGGGAGATTATGAATTTGAACCCAAAGAGGAATGGTGGATAAGAAGTCCGGAGCATGACGATTAGTCCAACGATCCATGACGATATACCAGCCTCTATAAACCCATGGTGCTTCATCCAATATATAAAGTAGTCGATGCTCGCTATCAAAGAAGAATTGGATGAGTCCATCATCATGAATAACCGCTCTACCTCTTCCTTCTAATTTCCAACGACTCATGAGGTAATCACGAAGACCTTTGAGTGGTTGTGAATGATGAAGTCGGCGAACAATTAAGCTTTTATGGGACTGGCGGATGGTTGATGTGTGAACGGTTTGGGAAAGTGTATAGGGTGGGTCATCCACTCCAAGAGTAAGTGCTTCCATGTTGATCATAAGTTCATCTTCCATATTGAAAACAGAGGAGAAAAAGATAAGATGTAGTTGGTAAGAAAGCTACGGATTGAGATGAATAAGAGAAACGATGGTGTAGAGATTAAGAAGGGGAAAAGTAATGATGATAGTAGAATAGGGTAGGTGATTAAGCAGCAGAATAGGGTGATTTAGCAAGAAAAGAAAGATGTGATTAAGCAGAGATGAAGGTGGAGGTGGCAGTTGTCGGTGGAATTGAGAAAGTGCCAGAGAGAATTTCTAGAGTGAGAAGTGCTAGAGAGATATATTAATAACTCATTGATATACCAGCATCTTACAATAGTCATCAGTAAGAGCTTTTTCTCGATTCCACGAAAAAAAAGGGAAAAAAAAAAATATACCCGTAGAAATTATATCAAGAGCAACTCCAACGGGGAGATGCTAGTAAGTTCTTACAAAAATTTTAATATTAAAAAAATAAAAAAGAGGAGAGATAACACTGATACGGTCCTTGAATAAGGATTACAAGAGACGGTATCAACAATTGTTTGTTCATGTGGCATATAATGGTTGGTCAGATTTTCTAATCAATATTTGTATTTAATTTTAAAATAAAATTTTATTAAAATATTAATTTTTTTTGGGTTATGATACGTATCACCATTGGTGATGGCCTTACACATGTCTGAAGTTCGAATCCAGCACCCAAATATTATTGTGATATTAATACACTAGGTCAAAGGTCAAGATGGGAAAAGGAAAAAAAAAATCAATAATAGAGAGAAATTAAAAAAGGAAACGATAAGGAATCAATCGGGAGCAGTTAGTTACTAAATATCGAACTTTAGACCGAAAAAAGTCGTAGTGAGATTTTAGGAAGACGATGGAGAGTATATGGCGAATCGCGACTCGCCAAGATCCGAGCCGTGATGATTACGAAGGGATCGAGTTCTGGTCAGACCCGGAACGTGCTGGATGGCTAACAAAACAAGGCGATTATATCAAAACCTGGCGCCGCCGTTGGTTTGTACTCAAACGAGGGAAGCTTCTCTGGTTTAAAGATCAAGCCGATGCTCGAATCCGTGGATCTACACCTCGTGGTGTGATTTCCGTCGGTGATTGTCTCACCGTGAAAGGAGCTGAAGATGTAATTAACAAGCCTTACGCGTTTGAGCTATCTAATGATAGCTGCACGATGTTCTTCATCGCTGATAACGAAAAGGAAAAAGAAGATTGGATTAATTCTATCGGACGGGTGATTGTGCAGCGGTCTAAGTCTGTGACGGATTCTGAAGTCCTTGATTACGATCACAAGCGGTGATTTTTGATTATCCAGGTGTTTGATTTTGTCGTCTCGTCACTCTCTGGTCTTGGTGGGTTTTCCTGGAATGTAACACTCTCGCGTGTCTTTTATATTATGCTGGTATTGTACTCTTGAGATCGTTATGTATTGTAAGTATGTCTCTTTGTTAAACCAGATCGTTCTCTCTTTGTCAATGGTTTTTTCTTCTTGCTCTTTATTCTCTTTGAGTCAGTGAGTTCCTTTTTATCTTTAGAACAATTTTTCAGCTTTTTTAAGAGTTCGAACTATCTGCTTTGTTAGATTCTAGGAATGATTGATGTATTCTATTTGTGTGAATTAAAAGTAGAAGCTGTGTAGGGTTTGGTGTCTCTGCTACGGTTCCACCAAAGCTGAAACTCCTCCATCCAGTTAGATCAGTAAGGTAACTTTCCCTGAAGAAGAACAATGTGAGACTGATTTATTGAAGTGAAAGAAAGAGACAGAGAAAGATGCAAGAAAGTAGCTTTCTTTGGTTGTTGATCTAACTCTATTATCGTTATTTGAACTTTTGTAGTTATCTTTTATCTAAAAGCTGTTAAGGGCTACATCAACCTTAGGTAGTAGTTAGGAGCAACGCTTTTCACGTGACAGAGTAACAAAGTCAAGAGGAAGGTAAGTAATTCTCTTCTTTGGTACGTTGATTGATGTTTTTGTCAACACAAAACATGGCTGTGGTGGAAAGAACCAAAGCTAACTGTTATTTGAGATGAGGAATGCAGAGCTCATCTTCTTCCCGACATCATCTGTTTGTCATCTTGTTTTTGTTTCTTGAATTTCTCATCTACCAGTAGGAGGATCCGTATCATCTTCCTTTTGATGAAGCTACAAGGTCAGTCTCATCTGGACACTTAAGTTAATTGCTTCTTCTGAGCCGTTTACTAGATTCATTTATGTCCCCGAGTTAGATGCGAAACCAACACTTGGTACATACTACACAGTATGTGGAAGATTACATACACGATTCTTGGGAGGGAATGTCACTCTTGTGAGAAAAATGATCCTTAGTATACTATCTTCGGTTGCATTGGATAAAGTTATGGTCAGGGGATTCATTGCTGACGTTTCAGAAGATGTAAGTCTGCCGTTTTGTGTGTTCTTGGCTACAAAATCCTGGTTCCTAGCTATGATGCAGTATCTAGAAGAGAGACATAAGAAAGAGACCTCGGTTTTTGAAAGAAACTCTGAAGAACTTGCTTTGGCAACAGTATCCTAGCAAAAGTACTGCTGTGTTTACCAAGGCCAATTGAATTTTAGTGAATACCTTATACCTCTTTTGAGCCTTTAGCTTGTGACTCATTTTCATCATGAATAGGGTTATCCTTTGGTTTATGCTGTTGGCTCTCGTATTCGACTTGATCCTGCAGCGATCTTCTCATCGAATTTGTCAGCTTGACTTGCCAAAACTGAATTTTTTAATTGATCGTTTCAATTTTTCAATCGATTCAACACTTTTCCGATCCTGCTCCGATCCTTCTCTTCTATTTCTCTCTGTCGTTGGTGTAGTTTCTGTGTTCATGTCGAAATTCTCCATTTTGATCACTGAAGATTACTTGGTGTGGATTGGTGTTTTAGTTGCTTACCTTCAAGCTATTGCCTGAATGGACAACTTGGGTTCTTCTCGTATCTTTGGCACTTTATGACATCGCTGGTTCTTTTGCCTGTTGGTCCATTACGTCTTCTTGTGAAAATGGCCATATTATCTAGAGAGGAAGATATTCCTGTTATGGTCTACAAATCTCGACCTGTAATCCGAAATGACTCCCGATTGGTTCAGAAGAGATTTTGAGAACACGAAATGTAGCCAAAATGATTCCAATGTCATTAAGAACAACGCTAATCTAAATAAAGTAAGAGTGGTTAGTTCAGCAGAAGTTGAAGAAGAACATGTGAAGATTAGAGATATCCGTGCCATTGATTGATCGTAAATCCGAGACTTCTAATGAAATAATTGGGTTGGGGTCATCAGGTGCTATCAAGTTAGGACTTGGGGATGTTACCAGGGCTGCAATGTATGATCTAATGACGGTTTACGCTTGTTACTTGGCGATCATAGCTGGTTTAGGGACAAGGGATCACATTGATGCAATTGTCTGTGTATCAGAAGGCTTTACCAGCTCTTCCTGTATCCATCAATGTTGGCCGTTGTGTTTTACTTTTAGGCGTGGTTAGTCCTCGAAGTCTTTGTTGTACAATTTCTTTTAACGAAAGTATTATTAGTTTAACTCGAAAGACGTGGAAAAGTTCAGATAGTTTGGTCAGATAATTTCACTTTATTTCCTTCTAGATATCTTATTTTATTTCCGGAAAATATATTAAATTTGACGATTCTTCTTTTATCTTAAGCAACCGTCACTTTTTTTTACGTCACCTATCCAATCAGATCCTTCCAACAATCTCCTTTTCGTTATTACCCATTGGTCCTTTCACGAAATCGCGTCACAGTCATCTTCTTGGCCCGAACAACCGCCTCTCGGGTTGGTTCGCTCTCTTCTCCCAGAAGACAAATATAAAATCAAACAATTTCCATGGCTTCCGTCAACTGTGAATTATTTTTTTTGTAAAAATTGATTAGCCGCGAGGCTTGATTTTCAGAATAATGGAAACATCGAGATTCGGGAACAAGCGGAAGAGCAATCAAGCTCTGGAGATTACCGAAGACGGCGACGATACCGCGGTGGAAGAGAAGTTTAACGACGTGGAGAAGGTATGGGATACGCTGAGTAATAGCTTCAATCGTGCACAGCTTGTTCTCGATCAGAATCGTGATTTGATCCAACGAGTAAACGAGAATCACATGTCCCGAATCCCAGATAACCTCACCAGAAATGTTTCCCTCATCAACGAAATTAACGGTAATTTATGGAAATTTACTCCGATTTATCTGTCGATTTCAACAAAAATCTTCATGAACGGCGGAGGACGGCGAAGAACGGCGACACTACAACCACCACCACCACAGGTTCCTACGGCGGAAGACGAAGCTCTTGCAGTTCCTGAAATTTACTTTTGTTGATTAAGATCTTGGCATTAGTGTCCTGAGGTTTCTTCATGTACTACGAAGTGATTTGGTTTCCATGTTCAAAGTGTTTTGTCACTTAAACAAGTCTTGCAATAATGACAGCCTTGTAATTGTTGGTTTGTGTTAATGATTGTTTATCATAGGATTTCTTACTTGTAAGCTCACAAACAAACCTTGAAAACAGTTTCAGAGAATTTGAAACAGAGAAATAGAGAAAGAGATACGAGGATGGAGATGATGCAGAGGAAGCAAAAGCAAAGTATAAATGGTTCAAGAGAGTTAACGAGTTAAGGCTTTCAAAGTGGAGACTCTGAATGATTACACTTAGAACTCTGTTTCTTAGCTCTCTTTAGCTCTTTATCTTGTTCTTATCTCATACTCTCTCTTGTAAACTTTAAACTGTAAGAGTAACTTTCTATTTATATTTGTCATTCACAGAGATGAACCTTTAGGTTTAACTTCTTGAGTGAGCTCTCCTCTTTTGTACATCAGCCATACTCTGCATGTGGTTAAAATATTCGTCTGCTAAACCCTCTTTTTCAGTTCAGAAATTCATTAAAGCCTTTCTGATTTGTCTTGGTGACTTCTAGTGATGTCATTGAGGTTCGTGGTCTACGGGTCTGGCTCGGGCCAACTCGTAGTATTACGGAAATTAATTTTTATATATGTACTGTAATATGGTGCGAAACATTATTAACTACATGAACGACCATTATTTTTAAATTTCCTACATGAACTAAACTAATCAGGCAGTTTCATACATTTGATTTAACGCCGTTTAAAAACTGTTAAATAGTGATTAATCATTCTAATACATGGTGCTTATGTGCCTATTTAATTAATACTACGTCGTTTTTTGTTTTGTAACTTTCGTAAGACAACAGGCCTAACTGGAGAAAGTTCTTTGAAGCTGCGAAAACACATGATGGAGACGATCTTCCAAAAAACCGAGGAGAGTGAAACATTTCAGACTGCAAAGCGGATGTACGCAGTTGGGGTGAGAATGCTGAAGCGTTTTTCTGGATAATGGTGGAGACGATAAAATACTGAAGCGTAAAAGGAATAATGATGAAGATTACCAAGAAACACCCCGCATTGACTGGGAGAACGACAAACTCATTTTGAAAATGATCAAAAATGGAAAGAAGGCGTTTGAAAAAAAAGCTTCAAAAGATTATAATATAACCCACCGAAACAGGTGTGCTACACCGCCGATTGATCTTTACCTTATTAATAAAATTTGAGAAGTGCAAAAATAGTGCTTTGTTGTCTAAACGAAAAAGAAGTGATTTCTAAATATGCATGATGAAGAAAAAAAACTGAAATGTCAATCCATACGAAGACGAAAAGCTGAACACGATTGTAAAAGAAAGTAAATCGGCATAATATAAGTTACAAAACAAAAAATGAGGTAGTATTAATTAAACAACCACATAAGCACCACGTATTAGGATGACTAATCACTATTTAACAGTTTTTAATCGGCGTTAATTCAAATGTATGAAATTACCTGATTAGTTTAGTTAATGTAGGAAATTTAAAAATAATGTCGTTCATATAGTAATTCGCACCATATTAAAGTACATGTATAAAACTTCACTTCCCTAAAAATACGGATTAAAAACGTCTCTTTCTCATTGTCTATTTTTTTTTGTTAACCATCGTGAAAATCAATCCTACCTCATTGTTAAAATTGTAGATATAATTTTGATTTTGAATTTGAATAAAAATTGATTCAGTTGCCAGTGTAATCTATTTATTCTAAATTCTAAATTTATAGATTACTAGTTATTAGAAACCCGTATGATATACGGGTGCTAATAATTAAATGAATAATTTAAATTTATTTATTAGAAACCCGTATGATATACGGGTGCTAATAATTAAATGAATAATTTAAATTTATTTATTAGTTTTTCATTAATGATCTAACTACAGCTGATCCAACCAAAAAAAATAAAAATCAAATAACAACGTTAAACTCCTCCGTCTTTAGCATCTTTTCCACCACCGTCACCCTATAAATATATCAAATTTAATATATTCATATATTAAATTGAAAATAATACATTTTCATCAAATTTTTTTTCATTCAACCACCGTCACTTCCTCCTCGTCGCCCTCGTACATGAATATATAAAATTTAATACGATCATAACTCCTCCGTCTTTAGCATCTTCTCCACTACCGTCACCCTATAAATATATCAAACTTAATATATTCATATATTAAATTGAAAATAATACCTTTTCATCAAGTTTTTTTTTCCTTCAACCACCGTCACTTCCTCCTCGTCGCCCTCGTACATGAATATATAAAATTTAATACGATCATTAGTAAATTTTATTTATAGGAAGACTATACATATTATTAAGAAAATTAACATTTTTAATATATATATCTTATTATATAAAGTTTAGTTTGCAAGTGGATATTTCATCAGAGTCCTCCGTTGATATCTAACTATTGTTAATCCAACCGTTGATTTTTAATTTCCAAATATAAATTAACAATA
>CM071719.1:5063907-5078154 GCA_036630335.1 Physaria fendleri | reverse complement strand
GTATTAGCCTTTTTGTTTTACAAAACATATTTACTTCTAAAATATTTATTAAATCGAAAAACACAACAGAATCCAAACCAATATTGTAAAATATCCAAATGAAATTTTAGTCTCTAAACCTAAACCATATCCGAGCCAAACCAAAAATTGAATTATTACCCTGAATTATATATCTAACTATTTTCATTATATTTAGACTTCTATAACCTATATTTGTATGTTTAATTTTAGTATTTAATTCTTATTTTAATTATAATTTTATTTCTATTTCTTAAAATTATACCTCAATTATATGACCCCCTTTTTTTAAAAAAAAAATGTTTAGCTACCTTTTTTTTTTATGTTTAGCTGTAATACTTATCTTAACATTAAACCCTAAAATCTAAATTATAAACCCAAAACCCTAAATTATACTCTAAACCCTAAATCTTAATATCATAACTCAAACCCTATATTATAATCTCTAAACCCTAAATTCTAAACTCAAACCCTAAAATTTAAACTCTAAACCCAAAACTCCAAATTACAAACTCAAACCTAAATTATAATTCTAAACCTAAACCCTAAACTCCAAATTATAAATCCAAACCCTTAATTATTATTCTAAACTCGAAACTCTAAATTCTAAATCCAAACCATAAACTTTAAACCCTGAACCCTCAACCATAAACCTGAAACCCTGAATCCTAAATTCTAAATCATGAACTTTAAACCTAAACCCTCAATTCTAAACCTCATATCCTAAACCCTATATTCTAAACCATAAACCTAAAAGTTAAATCTTAAACCCTACATTCTAAAATCTAAATTTAAATTCTAAATACAGAATCTTATAGTATATTAAATTCTACATTCTAAATTCTAAATTCTAAATTCTAAATTCTAAATTTGATGATGATGATGAATGATATAATGTGGCCACTATATTATATACATTGTGTTTGAAGATTAAGACTAAAATGTGTTTGAAGGTTAGGACATTTTAGTCTTAATTTAATTAAAAATTTAACATTTGAAAATATTTTTATTGTATTTTTTGGTCAACAAATATTGTTATTATTTGAAATTTTATTTTTCTAATAAAAAAACTTAATAATCATAATTATTTAACATTGCCAAATTACAGCAATACCATAACTTGTCGTCTAATCTTTACTTTTAATACAAAACTGATTAACCGTGTATTTACCGGATTTTGTAAAGTGCCAGCACAAAGTATCTTTAAGATGTGAGATACACGGAATAATCTTTAAAATTTGAAAATCTTCAGGAAGGAAAATCTCCTTTAGAAAATTCCACTTCCAGTCTCCAACGACGGGGTCAAACAGATCACTAACTTTGAAAGAATGCCAGTGATTTATTCTTCTATATGTGTCAGGTCTTGGCGGTAGAACGGGGAACCACAGATGATAAATGATATAATGTGAATACTATATTATATACACTGTGTTTGAAGGTTAAGACATTTTAATATTTTTATACTGTGTTTGAAGGTTAGGACATTTTAATCCTCAATTTAATGTGTTTGAAGGTTAGGACATTTTAATCCTCAATTTAATTAAAAACTTAATATTTGAAAATATTTTTATTGTATTTTTTGGTCAATAAATATTGTTATTATCTGAACTTTTATTTTCTAATAAAAACAACTTAATAATCATAATTATTTAACATTGCCAAATTACAAAATAATAAATTAACGATTGGATCAACTTGATACATATCAAAAGTTGTCAAATTATTATATTGACATGTGTAGATTTTACCTTGAACTCTTATAAAATAAAATATTATGATATTAAATACTAAATTTTTAATTTTATGAAAAATATTTATTTTCATTTCCAAATTTTGTTAAAATATATATATTTCTGATTTCCTAATCTAAACTAGCAATTTTTTTGTGTTAATTTCCAAAATCATATTTTTAAATTACCAAGTTTAGTTCTTAAATATTAGATTCCTAACTTTAATAATCTGATTTTAAATACTAAAGTCTCATTTTAAATATATATATATATATATATATTTGTTATTATCCGATGTATAGATTTATAGTAGTTTATTAAGAAAATAAACATTTTAAAATCAAAAAAAAATATCTTCTTAATTTTTTAGAAAAAATTAACTTCTTTGTTATCTTTAATAACACATTTAAATATCTAAATATCTTCTTAATTTTTTAGAAAAAATTAACTTCTTTGTTATCTTTAATAACACATTTGATATCTGAAACGCCATATTCTTAATTTAATAAAAAATTAATATTTGAATATAGTATTACTATTATTTTAATTCAAATTTTCCCAATAACAGAAAACTCAATAATTGTAACATTACCAAATTAAAACAAAAATATTAGTAGTTGGATGATTCACTTGTGAAAATCTCCCAAAAATAAAATTATTATGTTGACACATGTTGACAAAAGAAACTGTAGGCCCGATATTTATTTTAAGGCTGTGCCTGGTTATCTTCTATAAAAGAAAAGAAAAACTCAAAAGGGTACCAAAGCAAATACTCAAATCTAATACAAAGAGTACTCTATAAAAGAAAAGAAAAACTCAAAAGGGTACCAAAGCAAATACTCAAATCTAATACAAAGAGTACGATGAAAACCATCTTATATCTGGATCTGATGATCGAAATCTTGATAAGATTGCCGGTCAAATCTGTGTGGAGATTTAGATCTGTGTCGAAGTCATGGTACTCCATCATCAGTAGCCAACAATTCATCGACGCTTTCATGACTTTGTCTCTTTCTCGACCTCGTCTCGTCCTTGCTTGCAATAACGGTGAAGACGATCGACTGTTGTTCTTCTCTTCACCTCATAAAAGTTTTATGTCTTTGTCGTCATCTCCAATAGTTGTCACCGAAGAGAACACCTTGACGGTGCGAGATCTCACAAATTATATTCATCGCATCTGCAATTCAATTCGTGGTTTCGTCTGCTGTTCACTTTGGGATCGGTTCGTGGCATGTAATCCAACCACAGGACAAGTCATACACTTACAACAAAAGATCTGCAAAAGGTGTTGCATGTGGTTGGGATACGACCCAAAAAGCAATCAGTTCAAAGCATTATACCTTATGTGTAATGGTTACTTTACCTCACCTATTAAACATAGTGTACGGACGTTGGGAGGTCAACGATCTACTCAATCATGGAGGCCCATCAAAACTAGTTTCAGTTATAAGGTTTGTAACCAAAATGGTGTATGTATTGATGGTGTTGTGTATTACAAATACGAAGAGAATGACCATAAGGCGGTACTTAGTAGTTTTGATGTTGGGTCTGAGATAATACGTCTTATTGAAACACCTCAAGATATAGATTTGTCAGGTTACCTGACAGAATTTATTGGAAAGTTAGTTGTGTACTGCTCTACCGATAATGGTTGTATTTTATGGGTTCTTGATGATGTCAAGAATCAAGTTTGGTCTAAGAAGAATTTTATGGGTTCTTGATGATGTCAAGAATCAAGTTTGGTCTAAGAAGAGCTGCGTTTTTCCATCTTTTACCTGTTCAATGTTGTTGGATTTGCGCTTGAGCTTTGTGGGGATCACTGCGTCTAGAGAGATCGTCTATGCTCCACAGTTGTTGTCTGATTCTTTTGAGCTGTTCTGTTATGATGTGGAGAAAAAGATGGAAAGAAGAGTTAGAGTTGAAGGATTCTCCGGTTACATTCATGATGGAACGAAAAGCTTGTCTTATTATTCCTCTCTATTATGTTCCTATGTCGACAATATAAATCTTCTTGTAATTTAGTTAAAGGAATGTTCAATGCCAAATAAATATTAAAAGAAAAACAATCTTGATGCAATTGTTCAATATTTCTTTTTTACTAATTTGCAATATATGTCTGCATTCTAAAATAATGATTTTTGTTTAGTTCATCAATCAAAACCGTAAAACTTAAGAGAGGATAAGAAAGTAATCAAGGGTGATATATAGGTTTATAATATAAAAGTATAATAAGGATTCATAAAACTTCATAGAAAGGATCATCAGTTGGTATTTTTAAAATATCCAATTTGCTAATTGGGCCATATAACTTATTTTAAATTGTGAAATACGTAAAAGGGACATAACTTCAATCTTCCACTCCAGGCTCAGTGAATTTCACTTCAAGCTGCTCCACCTTGTTTAAAGGTTAAGCTGCTCCACCTTGTTGAATTTGAAACCTCTGATTCTTATTTCTTCTGGAACTGGAACCGATGTGCCTTCCAAATCTACACTCTCCATGGTCCAACCATTGTTCTTGATCAAGCCTTCCAGTTTCACCTGTTTTTCACATGTAAAAATAAGTTTCTTAATAAGAAATCCAAGAGATAACAGTGGCTATAATGCTTTCAAGATGGCACTCCATACCTCTGCATCATCAGTGGAATCTACAATAAGAGCACCGTCCAAGGATAGATCCTTTATAAAAACATTACGACCCCTGATCGCCATTGTGGATCTCTGAGTGACCTCGCAGTTCCCAGTGACTTTCTCTTTTATGTCGGAGAAGATCATTCCCCATTTGGGTTTCCATACGATACGAGACCATACTTCAACCTCTTCGCCATTAAAGACCTGCTTCTGAGGCTCTCCAACTTTAACACCAGCCTAGACAAGAATATAACATAGAATTGTTTGGCTTGAACCGGTTTATTAACAGATAATATATACGGGAATCAATCAAGTGTCTCTAGGGAAACTAGAAACGTTCACACAGGTAGATCAATATACCTTTTGAAGAATTAAGCTATTAGCACGATAAATTGCCATTTCTCCAGAAGTTGCACTGTAATATGGATTTTCCTTTGGTACCTTTATTCAGAAAAAGAAAGGAGAGCAAGTTGAATTTTAGGAGAAAGATGAACTTTTTTAATCAGAATTTGTTCATCAAGTATTAGTATTTTACCGTCTTAGTAGGACCATTCTTAACAGGTGCATAAGTAAGCCATTTATCCATCACTGTCACTCCAACTCGATCATCTCGACTCAAAAAAGGTCCAAAATCTTGCATCCTGCACTCTAGACGAGTTGGATATTCAAATGCTGTTTCGGTGCTATCCTCGTATCTATGACATAATCCAGACGGTAGATGTCAAAGCATAGAATTAGACAGTGATAAGGTGAACAATGAGTCTGAGACAAAACATGGAAATATACAAGGATAATTAATTACTTTGGATTGAAAGAAAACTCTCTGATGGTTCCATCACAACGGTCTAACACATGCTTGTATGAACCAAGCTCCAGAATGAACTGCATTCGAAAATATGATAAAATATTAAGAAATTTTACTGATCAAAAGAGACTAATCTTCTGGATTCGTTGAGTAGGAGACAGCTCACTTGATTACAATCTCCATCAGGGAAAGGGGAGTAGCCTGTCTCACAATTAGCATCTCCATCAGGAAATCCAGACGCCTTAAGTAGACGATCAAGTTGATCGTACTCCACATTGACTACCATAGAGCTGCCTGGAAACCATTTAAATCCAGACGGAAAATATGATTGAATGTCACTGAAAATATGAAACTGTACAGATTCTATGGATTCCTACTATTACCATCACTGTTGCTAAGTTGAGCAATTCCCCCGACAGCTTCTTTTGCCTTGCGGGGAACAGCAAGAAAGTTAACATGATATTCTTTAGTAGCACTCACACCCAAAGAAGCTGGGATTGCCTGCACCCATGAATCGCATTAAGGACTAGTAAATTTTACAAATGTGTGAATACTTAACACACTGCTACTTACATTAAAAACAAGTCCGTTTGTATCTTGAAAAAACAGAATCCATTTGTAACCAGCTTCAAGCCTGAAATTGCAACAAATATTATTAAAAGCACAAACATATAAGTGTTATAAGTTAACAGTTCACTTATGGGGTAGCCTAAAGTACCATTTTTCAATAAGGTTACTGTGAAAAAGCTCATGATGTACATCCCCATGCCCATGAGGTTTTGCCTATGCACAGCCAAGAACACTGTCCGTCAGCACACAAAAACCATTGTAGTAGATTTGGAAACGTTAAGAGATGTACCTGGATCATTTTCTGAGTGTCCAACACAAACCTGCCATCATTGTCCGCAAGACATGCAACATCACCCTGAAAACCAAAAAGAAAAAGGTAGACAATAAATTCACTAAAAACATATTACAGCTTAACAAACTCGGTAGCTGATAATTTACCTGCCTTAGAAGAAATACTTGCGAAGGACTCATCCCAAAATAATCGTTCGATTTCAATAAAGTCAATATATGTGAATGTGTTTTGTTGGATGTCATAATGACGAAAGGAATTCTTCTGTCTGCAAAACGTAGTTCGATGATATTAAGAATCTAAATATCGTGTATAGCAAGGAAAAAAAGGATATGTTAACACACCTGAGTGGCTAGCTTGTTGAAGAGCCAATATTGACTCGATGTAATACTGCAAGAAGCATGTCCATGTGGTTGTCTCCCTTGGAAGTGCAACCTAAAAATAAGATTCACAATAAGGGATTAATAAATAATAGTCATGGATAAGTCAATGGATATTTACCTTGGTTCCACTGTATCCCAGACGCTCGCCAAGGCCACCAGCAACCAGAACGAAAATGGAATACTTAGCTTCAAGAACACCTCTTTTTTCCATTTCGATGAAGTCGTCACTACCAAAACTAAGATCTTCTCTTAAAGGGACCTGCAAGAGAATGATAGGAGTGGTGAAATCAACGAGGGGAGGTAATGAAAGAAGAGGGCTATCATCATTTTGAGGGTGAAGTTAATATGGAGATGTGAGACCTAGCTGCAATTACTTACAGGAGCAGCAGAGAAACCATCATATGGCCTCCTCCCTTGTTTTGAATTTTCCAGAAGCTCTTTTGCATTCTCAATGTAACTTCCAAAACCCCCAGGATAGGTTGACCTCAAGGTAGCAAACTGATATGCAAGAAGTGTTCAAAAGATTAGTAATTAAAGCCTATTTTATGACTATTCATCAAAACAACATTGATTGAGATGTGAGGAAAGATAGAACAAGGACCTGCAGGACAAAATCTTGCTTCTCTTTCATATCAAGGCCATGAATATACTCATGAATCTCACCAAGACTCCATGAGCTTTCTGTCTTCATGATCTGCCATTAAACCGGACAAAGCAACGTTAAATAGAAAAGAAAAGAAAGATCACTAACTAGTGTCTGGATACAAAATAAACAGAAAATGCAGACCTGAAAATCCTCAGACAAATGTGGGCCTCCCAAGAAGTTCATCATATCCTATGATAACACTGAACAATAAGAACGAACTACGCTGGAAGAGAACACTTTAGTGAATGAGAGGTGAATGAAATTAGTGACCTATATAATAAGTAATTTGTAATTAACGGCTTAGATTTTACTAAGAAGACCATTAGGAAAGAAACAAACATAAATTTGACTTTTTGATCCACTAAAGAAAAATGTAGTTTCTAAATGTTTAAACAAAGTGGCTGTGAAATTTGAAAAAATGAGTAATGAAATAATGCGTTTGAAGTAATGTTACGTAACAATTTTGTTTGCGTTTGAAGTAATGTTACGTAACAATTTTGTTTTTAAGCCAAAATACATATTACAATTGTTATAGTGTCTGATTCTCTACACTTTACTTATTGAGTTAAAGTGTTACTTAGTGGGTGAATGTAATTAATGACAATATATAATAAGTAATTTATCACGAAAGACCATTAGGAAAGAAACAAACATAAATTTGACTTTCATCCACTAAAAAGAATTTAGTTTCGAAATGTGTAAAAAAAACTAGCTGTGAAATTTGAAGGAAAGAGCAACGAAATAGTGAGTATGAAGTAATGTTACCAAGTAATTTTGTGTTTAAGCCAAAATTACATATTACAATTGTTATTGTGGTTGCGACTCTACACTTTACTTATTGAGTTAAATGTTACTCAGCATTTATATGAATGCACATGAGCTGTAAATTATAAACCTATCACTTTAATAAAACTGTCAAGAGTATTTCTTCAAACCATCAAAGTGCAAAAATAGATTCTAAATTATTTTTTTCCGTGCAATAGCTACCATTAAAATTTATTTAAATATTATTAGATTATAATTTATAAATTTAAACAATAATACATGATATATATTTTATAAACAAATACAAACATATCATAGATTTTATACTTTGATAAAATAGATATTGATATATACCTATAACTACATTCTTATTGATTTCACCAAAAAAAAAAAATATATATATATATAT
The DNA here is from genome assembly GCA_036630335.1 of Physaria fendleri. NCBI lineage: Eukaryota > Viridiplantae > Streptophyta > Magnoliopsida > Brassicales > Brassicaceae > Physaria > Physaria fendleri. The sequence continues at coordinate 5,069,911 of CM071719.1, read as the reverse complement.
ATATATATATGTAATTTATATCTAAAAAAAAAAAATATATATATATATATATATATATATGTAATTTATATCTAACATAAAATAACAGTATTAATAGTTGCTAATGTTTTTTTTTTTTTCACGTAAACATATTATTATATGATATACAAGAAAAGGGTTCAACCTACAGACACAAAGAGATTGGACCGAAAACGGCCCAAACACACATAATAAAGAAAAAGTGCTTAAGCCAAATACAAATGGACCGAAGCCCAGAAAACCTTAAAAGGTCCGAAAGCCCATACACACAAACGAAAACCCTGATTCTATTCCCGTCGTCGACGAAGCCTGACGAACATGGAGGTAGGCAGAGGAGCTGGATCTAGATAAGTAGGAGCCGGAAAAGATGATCTCGGAAGTCGCGGATCGAAGAGAAAGGCTCGAGCGCACTAACTCTGGGCAGATGAAAACTGGAGGTGAAAAAGAGCCGCCGTGGACAACTTCGAAACCCTCAACTCTGTTTAAACCAGCACCAAAACTCAACAAAAACAAACCGAGAAGTTTTACGTTGTGTTGTATCTATTGTCTGGAAATAAAAACAAAACTTGATTTATGGTTGTTTGTTTGCCGTTGTGTTGAACTTAACTAGTAAAAGTTTTACGTATGTCGTATCTATTGTCTGGAAATAATACTAGTCCACGCAGGTAGATGAACCAACTGTTCATCAGAATCCTCTGTTATGGAACAAGGAAGAAAAGAACAAGTTAACCGTGGTGCCCACCCGCTCCCAGGCCGGTAGCGGGGCGCTACACCCTTGGGTCCCAATCAATATTTGAGAAAACCTTATCATTTCTGGATTTCCAGATGTACCATAATAGCCAAGGATAAACATTATTATATCAGTCCTTTGGTTGTCGCCATAATAAATAATCCAAAATAGAAAAACGGAGGATGTCAGGAGAATTTCTTGGGGGATTTGGGCTGAAGACAATAGCCAGACCTGACGTGCCGGAGGGCATTTGAAGAAATCATGGTTTACTGTTTCATTGTCGTTTCGACAACGTGTACATAAAGTGTCTCCCTTTAGACCACGATGTCTTAAATCATTCATAACCGATATGTATCCTGTCAGCATCTGCCACATAAAATGTTTTAGTTTTGGATGGCAAGATATATTCCAGCAATTGCTGACAAGAACACCAATCGTAGACCCTAAAGGCATTTCCATTGGGAGTATCTAAAAAGGGTTCTTAATACTTTTTAATAATAAAAAATAAAAAAATAGAGAGAAAATATAGAGAAGTCTTCTAATTAGCAACTTTAAGAATTGAGTTAAGAGATTATTTCTACAGCTGTCAAATAATTAATGGTCTAATTTTTTTAATATTAATTTTGATTTAATTAAATAGTTAATTTTATTATAATATTAATTTTTTTGGTTTCGGATACCAATTTTTACATACTAACCGATAAAGATGCTCTAAGAATCTCGATGTCTGTAGCAGATAAAGATGCTCAACGAAAACAAACCGAGAAGCAACTAAAATGGAGAAGCAGCCAAAGAAGAAGGGGGCAAAGCCGGATCGTCACCATTCTTGGAGACATGATCGACGACCGGAAGCTAAGCCGGATCGCCATCGTTCAAAGAGATCCGATCGACGACCGTCGACGACCGGAAGCTAAGCCGGATCGCCATCGTTCAAAGAGATCCGATCGACGACCGGAAACTAATCGACGACCGGAAGCTAAGCCGGATCGCCATCGTTCAAAGAGATCCGATCGACGACCGGAAACTAAGCCGGATCGCCACTGTTCGAAGGGACACGATCGACGACTGGAAGCTAAAGCTGACACCGTAGAAGCAAAGAGAAGCTTCTAAACCGATGAAGAAACCCAAAAAAACGAAAACCACCATCCACCGTCGTGAGTCACCGTGGTCTCCGGCAGCTTACAGCAAAACACCCGTCATCAGAACGGCTGTATAAAGTGGAGGACAGGTGAGGCGGTTACAGCTCCGCCGCCACCTTCTCCTCCAGCTACGCCTCACGAAAAGGAAACCGCCGGAAGAAAGAGAAAAGACTTCGAGAGAGAAAAAAAAGAGGATAAAATATTATTTTTGACGACAATAGTTGCTAATGGTTACAAATGCGTGTGTAGTGTTTCTTTTTTTTTTCTTCTGGATTTTTTTTTTCTTTTTTCATTTTCTGTGGTAGGAAAAAAAAATTAGTTATATAAAGATAGTATATAATTATGTACAATAATCAATATAGTTGACTGAGAAACAAATAGATAATTAGTTCAGTTAACTAAAAAAAAAAACCGTGTGGTCTTTAATAATATCAAGTGCATAATAAATTAGGGTAATCTTTTAATTGTTGATGTATTCATTTTAGTGTTTAAGATCGAAGGTTCAAATCTTTATATGCGTAATCCATGTGGCATAGTACCTGGTTGACAATTTTGGTCGGCTCTTGACAATTGGACTGCCACGTGTTCATCAACAGAACATAACTAAAATAATTACTATACGAGATCAAGTAAAAATCATATTTTTGGGTTTAATAAAAGGAAGATTCTAACAGGTAAAAAAGTAATACACGTGTCGCCATCGTAGTAAACCGTCGAAATAGAAACAAGCCTCTCAAGTCTTGGTTGGTAAAGAGACCCTCTGATGCCCCAAGAGTCTCTTCTATATATTTAAGGAATTCTGTATCAAGGTCTGAAGGCTTGGTACTTCACTACTTCTGCATTTCAGATAAATACTTCCAAACAGCTTCTTCTTATGTCTCATTACTCCATCTAACCTTGTTTCTCTGTCATTTCTTGGGGACTTGTTCTGGTTCCTTAACTAAAAAAACATCACTGATGTTTGCAGGTAGCTCTTTTCCTGAGATGGCTTGGCCAAACACTTGTTTGAGTTTTGATACGTGAAACACTGGATGGATCTATTATACTAAGCTGATACAAAACGGAATTAACTAAAACTAATAACAACCTAATAACCAACTAAACAATACAATTAAAATACAATAAGAAAATACAACTATAACCCTCTAATACTCCAATATAAAAGACAATGATAACAATTCAAGAAATCATCTATGTCCATAGCATCCAGATGCGTGACAGTAAAGATTATGCTTACAAGCCGAACCCATCAAAGAAGGTCAATCATGCCTCCCCTAAACATCATAACATGAAACAAATTTGACTCTGTTTTATAAAACTAAAACAATATTGAATGAATAAAAAACAAGCAAACCCTAAAACCAAAACAAGATTGAATATATTGCAGAGAATCGATACAAGGATACAAACATTCAGATTCAGATAGAGACCTTTTTGGATGTTATAATCAGCCAACGTACGATCATCTTGAAGCTGTTTTCCGGAAAAGATTAACCTTTACTGGCCAGATAGATATTTGAGATCATTGTTTCATAGTATTGTAGTTACTCTTTTTGTTATGAAAATTTGTAAAATCATCAGACCAATAATATAAGTTACTCTTTTTGTTATGAAAATTTGTAAAATCATCAGACCAATAATATAATATTTCAATTCAATAAAAATAGAAATATGTAAACCTTAAATCAATAACACAATTTTTTATTGATGTTGTACAAACATCAATCTTTTAACACTAAATTTATAAAAATAGTTAAATACTTTTTATAAATACATATATAGATAACTTTATAAAGTTTTTTAAAATTTTAATCGAATAACATTAAATCTTCATGATATAAAAAATTTTGAAACTCTTTTCAAAATTTTAATCGAATAACATTAAATCTTCATGATATAAAAAATTTTGAAACTCTTTTCAAAATATTTAATCCAATGGCACCAATATAGTTTTACAGATGTGATATAACCCAAAAAAAAGGTTTTACGAAAATAATTTACGAAAATAATTTATGATGTCTACTTATTTGTATTTGGTTTGTCAGAAGTGCCTTTATAGCTCAGTGGTAGAGCGTCAGTCTTGTAAACTGAAGGTCCGTAGTTCGATCCTGCGTGAGGGCACTTTGAGATATTACTTTTTCCTTTATTTTAATCCAATGGCACCAATATAGTTTTACAGATGTGATATAACCCAAAAAAAAGGTTTTACGAAAATAATTTACGAAAATAATTTATGATGTCTACTTATTTGTATTTGGTTTGTCAGAAGTGCCTTTATAGCTCAGTGGTAGAGCGTCAGTCTTGTAAACTGAAGGTCCGTAGTTCGATCCTGCGTGAGGGCACTTTGAGATATTACTTTTTCCTTTATTTTTTTGTTCTTTGGGCTTTTTTACACGTTGACGGCCCAGATTATTCAACAATTTCACAGATTATTGACGGCCCAGAGAAGAACTCGTTGCCCTTTTTCAAAGATTTTCAACAATCGCCTTCCTCTTTCAGCTCTCTCTAAACCCCTTTCATAAACCCTAATCCGGGCTTTCTTTATCTTCAACTCACAGAAGGAAAGCCAATTCCTACTGAGTTCCGATACTAAGAGGCGAAGCTTCGACAAGAAATTGATATTGAAGAACAAAACACAGCTGGTAATAATGTGGGAGCGATATTTTTCACAATTGGTTTGATTAATTCATATGTTTTATGCGTTTACATTAGAATTTCAATGTTTTGGTGAGGCACGTTTGTGTAAATTTAATTCATATGTTTTATGCGTTTACATTAGAATTTCAATGTTTTGGTGAGGCACGTTTGTGTAAATTATTCTCGTTTTATGCTCTTGGTATGTTCATACTGAATCAGTAGAATCATTTTTTTTTTTTGTCTTCAGTTAATTTAAATATGCAGCTACAAGTTAATTCGTGCATATGTTTTGTTTTTAAACGAGTTGATGACCTTAGGCTTGAATCAGCAAATCGCCTTTCACATTGTGGGAGTTTGAGTGTGAATATCTTTTGTCTATAGAGCTATGAATGGTTTTGTGGCAGGACAGCAGTGGGAGTTTGAGTGTGAATATCTTTTGTCTATAGAGCTATGAATGGTTTTGTGGCAGGACAGCAAATAGTTCTTTTTCAGGGTCTATATGGGTTTAGCAAAATTCAGAGTCTTGTTCAATTGAGACGAACCCTTTCCTTCTGAATATATAAAATTAAACCTTTTGTCTGTGCTCTTTTCTTTAGTAACCATGGAGGCATATACTGTGGCTGACTCTCGTACTCTAAAAGTGAACGACTTGTTAAAAGACGTTCGCCTAGATTATACTTCTCTCAGCAAGCTTGTGAATGATACGGTTTCGTCGATTAAAAAATGTATTGATGGAATCCCTGAAGATTTTAAGGTAGGTTGTGGGCATATATGTTATAATGTTCAATGGAAGTTGAAAATTTTGAGCATTTTTTAACAATCTTTGAAAACTGTAAACGCTGTTTTGTACTAGGTTACCTCAGAGTTAGCTCCCAAATTCGTTAAGGACATTGGGGCAGATAAAGTGGATTTCAATTTTAAGAAGCCAAATGGTTTTAACCTCTGTGGCAGTTACTCCATTTGTGGCATGGCAAAGCCGGATGCTTCTGTCGATCTTCTTGTTCACTTGCCTAAGGTAAGTTTATTACTCATTTTGTAACTTTTAAATCAAATGTTACTGGTTTGTTCTGAATATTCGTGACCAAAGAATGGTTCTTGCAGGAATGTTTTTATGAGAAGGATTACATGAATCATCGATATCATGCCAAAAGATGTCTATATCTTTGTGTTATTAAAAAGCATTTGTTGTTGTCATCGTCCATCGAGAAGGTCGTATGGTCAACCTTTCAGAATGAAGCTAGGAAGCCAATCCTAGTTGTTTTCCCAGGTGTGTTCTAGTTTATTCGCTAATAGAAATAGTAATTTGTTATGGTGAAAGCGTATATATAATGATAATCTTTTTTGGCAGCTAAGAAACTCGAGCAGTTTCCTGGATTTTCCATAAGGATTATCCCTTCAGCGACATCACTGTTTAATGTTGCAAAGTTGAGTATGAGCAGAAACAACGTCCGTTCTGTAACTGCAGGTAATTAGATTTTTT
>CM071719.1:5042951-5053862 GCA_036630335.1 Physaria fendleri | reverse complement strand
TTAAATATTGTGTTCTTGTGTGTGTACGTATTTTGCTTCTAAACTCTGATTTGGTATCCATACGTTAAGTACACACTGTTTCTAAACTCATATTACATGAAAATAACGAAGACGATGAGATATATACAATCTCACAATCTAAACCGGTTCTTCTAAACCAAAATTTATTATGGTTTACACACTAAACCATATAACCTAATGGTCTTTTTCAATTAGGGACAGATCCATTCTTGTTGCAATGGATAATGGCCAAGTCATAGTAGCCCATTGGATATTCCAGGACCAGTTCTCATGTTTCTTGGAGAATGTTGTGCTCGAAATCTCTTAACTTCTGCAGAAGTTGAGTATTTTGAAATCTTTGGCGGTACTTGTCCGTTACATCTGACTTCTGTTGTGCCTAGGATTTTTCATCTAACTTTATATACATGATTACATATTAGACGTGTATTAGGTGAGATTCCACGAGCTTCTAGTCACATCTCAAACAGAAATACACATGTCCTTTAATAGTTGGCTCTGTTCTTTATTCAAGCCACCACAAAATGCCACATGTTTTCTCTTTATTGGCTTTGTTCTTCAGCTTCCACTCAATTCATGCGCTCTTCTTTATTTCTTCAATTCAAGAAACGTCTTTTATATTTCGAGCTAAATAGGCTAGACAAGGCCCAATAAGTACAACAACCTCCAAGCCCAATAACAAAGAAGAATATAGAATCAGAGAAAACGTCTTAAAATGTATCTCCTCCAACCTCCAAGCCCAATAACAAAGAAGAATATAGAATCAGAGAAAACGTCTTAAAATGTATCTCCTCCTCATAAGATATATATGCCACGTGTCCTTATCGCCGACGCATTTAGATAAATCGCGTCCCTTTTTTTTTTAATTGTTGCCAAAAGTGACATCGTCCTACAAACGGTGACGGAACTAGCACGTGTCGTAAAATTATACCCGTTATAGTTGCTATTACGGTACGCCACCACACACCAAATCTTTTCCTCACCTACACTCAACTTCACTGCTTAAGTTAGCTCAACCTTCTCTTATTTTTTTTTATTTTTTTAATTATTCCTACGTTTTTTACTAATAGAATCCAGTGTTTTTAATAAACGAATATTCCTTAGTTATTGCTATAAATTTGAGAAAATTTATTAACAACTAGCATGGGAAGGATAATTAAATGATTAAAGATCATGCTAATCAGATAAATGAAGAAAATAATATATTTAAAAATAGATAAATATGAAGAAGATTAGTTACCAAAAAAAACGTAATTAGGCGTGTACGCGTTTGGTTTAAGGCGTGCCCCACACGACTCGTGTCGCGAAGCCAACACTTTAGTCTGCTCCACGGGAAATGTATGCTTCTTTTATTTTATTTAATATATCAAGTTAGCTCAACCTTCTCTTATTATTATTTTTTAATTTTATTCCTACCTTTTTTACTAATAGAATCCAGTGATTTTAATAAACGAATATTCCCTATTTATTGCTATAAATTTGAGAAAATTTATTAACAACTAGCATGGGAATGATAATTAAATGATTAAAGATCATGCTAATCAGATAAATGAAGAAAATAATAATATATTTAAAAATAAATATGAAGAAGATTAGTTACCAAAAAAAACGTAATTAGGCGTGTACGCGTTTGGTTTAAGGCGTGCCCCACACGACTCGTGTCGCGAAGCCAACACTTTAGTTCTGCTCCACGGGAAATGTATGCTTCTTTTATTTTTTATTTTTTTATATCAACTAAAAATACTATTCGTTGGGTTTACCAAATTTTAAAATCTTCTGGTTATTGACTTTGAACCGGTCTTTCACTCGTGAAGACTACAACTTATTAGGTCAGCCGTGACCCCCAAACCAGGTATTTTACCGTAATTTTCTCTTTTTTCACTTTTCGGGTCAAATTCGGTTTACAATCTAAAACATTTAAAAATTAATTTCTAGCATTATATTTATTTGCTTAATAGCTAATTAAATCATACATTAGTGTTAATATATGTTCACAAAATAAAAGTGTTAAGATATGATTAATATTTATTTTTACTTTTGTAAAATTTTATTCTTTTTTTATAAATAGTAATAAGAATACGGATTCAGAATGACAATAAAAGGATAAAAATTTGACCGACTTAAAGCTAATACGCCACGTGGTTTCGTGTTGTCAGCCGTGACCCCCAAACCAGGTATTTTACCGTAATTTTCTCTTTTTTCACTTTTCGGGTCAAATTCGGTTTACAATCTAAAACATTTAAAAATTAATTTCTAGCATTATATTTATTTGCTTAATAGCTAATTAAATCATACATTAGTGTTAATATATGTTCACAAAATAAAAGTGTTAAGATATGATTAATATTTATTTTTACTTTTGTAAAATTTTATTCTTTTTTTATAAATAGTAATAAGAATACGGATTCAGAATGACAATAAAAGGATAAAAATTTGACCGACTTAAAGCTAATACGCCACGTGGTTTCGTGTTTCCATATAAAACCAAGTCCATATTGCTTCACCACTTCACTCTCCATTTTTTTGTTCTTTCTCATCTCAAAACAGAACAAGAAAACCTAGATAAAAAACAGAGCAAGAAGATTCGTCTCAGATCATGGCCCTTGAAGCTATAAATTCTTCATCTTCCTTCATCAGTCCCAAAGAAAGAACCGAAACAACAGAAGATTTGATGAACGACGCAGTTTTTCTAGAGCCGTGGCTTAAACGCAAACGATCAAAACGTCACCGTTCTGATAGTCCTTCTTCATCATCTTCCTCACCGCCTCGATCTCATTCTAAATCCCAGAATCAAGACCTTACAGAGGAAGAGTATCTCGCTCTTTGTCTTCTCATGCTCGCTAAAGACCAACCGCAAACGCGATTTCAACAACCGTCTCAACCGCAAGAATCAAAAACGCTTTCGTACAAGTGTAGCGTTTGTGGAAAAGCGTTTCCTTCTTATCAAGCTTTAGGCGGTCACAAAGCTAGTCACCGAATCAAACCCCCAACCACCGACGATTCAACAATTCCGATCACCGGCCCTAAACATCCGACGGTAATCTCTGCCTCCGGGAAGATTCACGAATGTTCAATTTGCCATAAAGTGTTCCCAACGGGTCAAGCTCTCGGCGGACATAAACGTTGTCACTACGAAGGCAATCTTGGAAGCAAATCGATTAGTCAGAGTGGAAGCGTGACGAGTACGGTATCGGAAGAAAGGAACCACCGTGGATTCATCGATTTAAACCTACCGGCGTTACCAGATCTTATTAGTCTTCGTAACAACAACGAAGAGGTTTTGAGTCCGTTGACCGGTAAAAAACCGCTTTTGTTGACCGATTCAGACTGCAATTTGGGATTGGAATATTGGTTTATGTTAGGATTAATACAAAAATTAGTGATTGTTTAAAGTTTAATTATTTTTTTATTGCTAGCTAATTCTCTTGTGTGTCCACTCTGTATTGTATCGGACACGTGGCATTATGTGTGAACAGAGAACATAAATAGTTAGGGAAAAAAGAATCAGTCCATGTGATTCTTGCCTTCATTAGCATTTGGCACATGTAAAATATATTAGGAATTTGATTTTTAATTTATTATATATTTCTGATGTTAGTTATTGGCCACTTGTATATAACCTACCTTTTTCGTTGTTTATATATTAAATCATATAAATTTAATTGCACATGCAAATTATTATTTAATTTTGTTTTAAATTGATTAAACCGAACCATAAATAGGTGAGACCACGAATCTGTCTATTGGTTCTTAGGTATGTGCTTAAACTATGAAAGTTGTTCTTTTAGCCACTAATTTAGAGCCTAACTTCTAACGAAGTGAAAATTCATTATTATAGTGTTATTAATTTGGTGGCTGAACTTTTCAAAGTTTCAAGTCTCTAATTAATCGGTTCAAGAGGAAATTTAAGACTAAAGGAAGAAGGTAGAAACTTTAGACGCTCGTGTACGTTTTACCAAATAGGAAATTTAAGACTAAAGGAAGAAGGTAGAAACTTTAGACGCTCGTGTACGTTTTACCAAATCCAAGATTAGTTAATGAGAACCAAACACGTTATTAAGTATAGGTCGTCATTATTACGCGTTGCAGTTGTAAAACAGCCACATGTTTTTCTTTTTTCCGTTTGGAATCTATTTTCTCCACATATTTATTAGTAGTAAAAAGAATTAAAACTTATTTTTATTGAATATAAAATGTGATATAGGAATCAAGTGATATATTTCATAATCATCAGAAATTATATCAAATAAAAAATATAGATTTAGGATTTTAACCATTTGACGGTGTTAAAAATTATTAAATCTAATAAACGCCATAAAGGAATTAGTGTCATTTTAATTTGATAGTGCTAGTATGTCTCATTATCATGATTAAGAGAAACCTAAAAGATGATATAAAATTACAATTAAGAAATTTTAAATGAAAAGTACAATTAGGCTTCAAAAGTTTGTGAATTTAGGCACTTTTTGAGATAAGAATATAGGAAATACCAATATAATCAGACACCGATTGAAGTTATTCCATTCGTGTCCTTATTGTATATAAACTGTGATGTTCTTGACGTGTAGCTAATTATAATCTTATCCAAACACATCTTTTACACTGTGAGTTAGTTCTTTTTATCTTCCTAATAAATAAATAAAAAAAGAGATTGATCTTTTTTTTTTTTTGGTCATGGAGAGATTGATCACTTTCGTCACCTAAGTATTGGTGTCACTGTTGTACTTCAAACCAAATTAGAAGAGTGATGTCATTTGTCTGGTTCTTTTACTTATTGATGCGGCACTCCTAAAAACGGCAAGAAGTCTACATACACAAAGAAGGAACGACAACACATGGGTTACAGTGATAAAACAGCAAGTAATCCAAAGCCCTAGATAAGAGATATTGATATATATATATATATCTATGTACATTTTTTCTTCATATTAGAACAAAAGCTAACATCATGAGCATAACAATCATGGAAATTACTCTGTGAAGTCTAGTCACTGGTTATGGCAAAAGTACCAATCTTCAGCAGTGAAAGAATTTACAAGGCCATCAATCCATGGTTTATTTGATCACATTTGGAAAATTGCAACACAACCAAAGATTAAACACTTCCAAGTATGCTGACATACCTAAATTATTACATCCATTATAATGTCTAAACATGTTAATTTAGTCAATAAATTTTAACCCAAATGTTATCCTTAATCATTGCTATGTTATCTTACATAATCATACCCCTTTTCTCTTTTTCAGATGTTTCCTCAAAAAATTACCCAAATCATTCCCCTAAATCCCTACTTAACCCTATCTATAATCAGCTTATTATCTCGGAAATCACCACCCCCAATTTCTCTCTTATCACGTTTCTGCAAATTCATTCCCTTTTGCCTCGAAATCGTTTCAATTCCCCTACCCGCTGAGTCTAAATTTGTACCCTCCTAATCAAGCTGTTTTGCGTATTTCGGAAATCGCAAACAGTTTTTCACTCCTCAAATCTTATCATGATGATGCTGAAGCCACGCCAAATCCGAAGAATCTCGACTCTTTCCCTCTCGCCATAAAACCCTTTGCTTGGAACTCTCTAATCTTCACCCATCTCACCACAATTCGAAACGAAGAAACCCTAAGAGCAAGAAAGCATCATCACCAATGGAAGACCAAATCACTATGGCGATCTCAAGGATGACTTTGGGAGCCTATGACCCACCTACAACCATCTCTGTGGAGGCTCAAGCACAAGCGCAGATTCAGGGACAACATAGTATTGTTGTTCGAAGACTCCACCACACACAAAATGCTTATCGGCTTAGAGATTTGTTGGTTGACTTGTGGAAACTGGAAGATAAGAAAAACGCGATTGTTCAAGGGGATGGTACTATCTTGACTACCTTTGCAAATGAAGTCAAGATGCTGGATATTCTAAACAATGAGCCATGGTATTATCGGGGATGGTTCCTTGCTATCGATTTGTGGAGTAACCGCTTTGAAGACAATTTTCTTGAAGAAGTGATGCTTTGGATCAAACTAACCAACGTGCCAAATTTTCTTGAAGAAGTGATGCTTTGGATCAAACTAACCAACGTGCCAGGAGATTATAAAAACGAGGCTGCCCTTATGGAGTTTGGAAAGAAGGTTGGAATCCCTGTTAAAACCAAGATAAGGCAAAGCAACTGGGGCATAGGAACTGATTGTTTGGTACTGGTGAGATTTAACATCAACAATAAACTCAAGTTTTTGCAGCGTTTCACTTTTTCTTCAGAGCAGGAACCAGTCTTTATCCACTATGATTATGAGAAGTTACAATACTACTGCACTGAATGTGGATCTATTCTCCATATTGCTAATGAATGTCCACTACACCCTCCACCAGCACAAGCAAATAATCCTGCACTCCCTCAGGATGACGAGATGCCCCCACCAGACTTACCTTTCAATCAAGCCCTCTCTGCTGCACCAACAAGAGAGCTCCACCCCCATAGGAGCAGCCAACCTGCCCTTCTTCATGCACCTACCTCCTCTGCTACTGTGGCCTTACTCAACCCTACACCAAACTCTGGCCTTAGTTCTCCTCAGGCACCTCATGCTGATTCTTGTCAGCATGACATTTCTCAAAGGCCAACTGTTGGAGCTCTAAGACTTAAAGATACGACGAGGAAGTCTGATGGGCAAGCTGTTGAGACCCATCAAGGAAAAATTGCTCAAGGCCCAAACCCGGTTGCTGGACCCATACAGCCAAAGGAGGGTGAAGGTACTAGTAAGGTGCAGTCTGAGAAGATGAATCATGGAAAAAACCCTCTTGAGCCCCTTTCTCTTGCTGATTTCCCACAACTGGAGCTTCCTCCTCTCAGTGACAAAGGTTTTCAAGATATTACCCAGGAGTGGCCCCTTGCTTTGATTCCTGTTGACTCTTTTACCTCAAAAAACAACCTTATGATCATGACACCTTTCGACTCTCATGACAAGGCCATCAAACAGATCTTAGAACAAGACAAGGGCGCAGATCATGAAGGAAGCGACAGCTCTGCAACTGTTGATGAAGAACTTGAGGCTGATGTACCCCCCTTAATCAAGAAAACAGGAAAGCAAGTGGTACCAAGTCCTGAAGCAACAACCCCTAAGAAAAGAAGAACCAGAGCCAGGGTGGTGAAGAAGACTAGCAACACGGTTGTTCAGAAGAGTGAAGCACAAGACTTGCCAAATAGGAAGAGGAAGACGCAGGATGCCTCTTCTAGTCTTACCATAAGACAAGTGAGGTCCAGGACGAATCTCGGTGAAGCAGGTACTGAAAGCATGGGTCAGGTAGCACCCGAAAAGCCACCAGTGAATCCATGAACCTTTTGCACTGGAATTGTCAGGGTCTCCGGAATCCCCTGACAATCCAGTATCTGCGTGACCAATGCCGCAAGAAAAATCCGAAAATCCTATTCCTAGTTGAAACAAAGATTAAAGATGAGTACGTTAAGAGTCTTGTCCTGTCCCTAGGTTTTGAGTCGTATGCTTTAGTTTCTGCTGAAGGTAGTAGTGGAGGTCTATGTATCTGTTGGAAGAAGTCTGTTGTTGTCTCTTTTTTAGTCCCAATGTCATTGTATCTCAATCTAATGGAAGTCTCTATTTCGTCATACTCTTTATGTGTTGCTTATATTTATGGTCCCCCTCAATTGTCCATCCGCAAAAGTTTCTGGGATCATCTCATTACCTTGGCGCAAACAGACTCAGTCTTTCACACAAAAGTTTCTGGGATCATCTCATTACCTTGGCGCAAACAGACTCAGTCTTTCACAAGCCTTTCCTTTTCCTTGGTGATTTCAATGACATAGCTAGACCATCGGACAAGGAAGGAGGACCAGCTAGATCAAGACAGAGCTGTCGCAAGTTTAAAGACTTTCTCAATGCTTTCAACCTTCAGCAAATCAAGTATAAAGGAAGGAAGTTCACATGGCATGGGAAAAGATATGATCATGAGATCAAGTCACAACTGGACAAAGCTTATGGGAATCCAGAGTGGATTCAGTCACAGCCAAATGCCATTGTGCACCATCTTCAGTGGATTGGTTCTGATCACAGAACCATACTTGTTAGCACAGAAAAACAAAGTAGAAATTTGAACAAAAGGTTCTATTTCAACAATGGGTGGACAAAGATGGCAAGGTTCCAGAGTTTCTTCGACCAAACATGGGAACAAATGCAGCACCAACATACACCGGTTGATATGAAGACCTCTTTAAGGCAGCTACAGCAGTGGATTGAAGCATGGAAAACCACCATTGTAACTAATGCGGCAAAATGGATAATTTCTTTGCGAAACAATTTAGACAAGCTTTACTCAGAGAAACCTTGGAATGAGGAAGCTATTCATAAAACTAAACAAGCCTTGGAGCACTTTACTCGAGTTGAAGCTAGAAGTAAAGCGCTATGGCTAAGGCAGGGAGATGAAAACACGAAGTTTTTTCAAGCAAGGACAAATCAGAGACGTTTCACAAACAGGATCCTAGTTCTTCAAGACCCCCAGGGACAATATCATACTGACCCAGAGAAGATCAAGTCATTAATTGAGGATCATTTCACTAATATTTTCACCTGTCAGAGTCCTCAGATCATAGACTCTATCCCCAATCTTCCCTGTGGAATATCTGAGGCCACAAATACAAAGCTTTTACGGAGGGTTTCTTTCCAAGAAGTTAAACATGCCGTTTTTCAGATGAATCCAGATAAATGCCCAGGCCCAGACGGCTTCACTCCGGGTTTCTTTCAGAAGTTGTGGAACAAAATTGATCCTAAAACAGTCTCATACATTCAGAATTTTCTTGACAATGGGGGTTTCTTTCAGAAGTTGTGGAACAAAATTGATCCTAAAACAGTCTCATACATTCAGAATTTTCTTGACAATGGAAAGCTTGACCCGAAAATAAACCAGACATTTATCTGTCTGATCCCAAAGGTCTACCCTGCAACTCAGGCTACGCAGTTTAGGCCTATCAGCCTTTGTAATGTCTTATACCGAATCATTGCAAAGGTCCTGGCAAATCGAGCCTATCAGCCTTTGTAATGTCTTATACCGAATCATTGCAAAGGTCCTGGCAAATCGACTTAAAGAAGCTCTTCCAAGTATTATTTCTCCCAACCAGTCAGCCTTCTTAAAGGATAGGGCAATCACGGATAATGTCTTGGTGGCTCACGAGATGCTCCGTTCTCTCCGCTCTAGGAAAAGAAAGGATCCTTTTCTGGCTCTTAAACTCGACATTGCTAAAGCTTTCGACAAACTAAACTGGGCATATCTAAGATACATCCTAACTAAGTTTGGTTTCCATGAGAGATGGATAAATTGGATAATAGAGTGTGTCACGACTGTCTCATACTCGGTTCTTGTCAATGGAAGGCAGAGCAAAAGGATATCGCCGCTATGTGGAATAAGACAGGGTGATCCGCTGTCACCATATCTTTATATAATCTGTTCAGAGGGCTTATCACAACTAATTCGGCAAGCAGAGGATGCGAACAAAATCACTGGTTACAAAGCAGCTCAATCCGCCCCATCTATCACGCACTTACTTTTTGCAGATGACTCGCTCTTATTCTGTAAGGCTACCAATAAAGAGGTGTCGGAAATCAAGAATATCCTTCAATATTATGGTGATATCTCTGGGCAAAAGGGTAAATTATAACAAATCCACAGTCACCTTTTGCAAGGGCATGAACGAAGAAGCTCAACAAACAATTATTACCTCTCTTAACATACCGCAGCACAACAAGATGTCTCTATACCTTGGTCTCTCAGAGTTCAAGGGAAGAAAATTTGCTGCCTGTTTTCAATAACTTATGGACAGAATTCTCAACCGCCTACAAACTTGGAGTAACAAACTTCTGAACCATGCGGGAAAAGAGGTAATGATTAAGTCGATCTTGCAAGCACTCCCAACTTACGCTATGCAGTGCTTTCTTATACCTATGAAATTAATCAAGCAAATGAAGCAACAAATCCGCAGATATTGGTGGCAAACTAAAAAGACCACCAAACCCATTCCATGGGTCAAGTGGGACTCCATAACTGCGCCTAAGGCTCAGGGAGGAATCGGTTTTCGAAACTTACATCTTTACAACAAAGCCCTACTGAATCGGTTTTCGAAACTTACATCTTTACAACAAAGCCCTACTTGCCAAACAGGTGTGGAGAGTAGCAACTCAGCCGGAACTTTTACTAGCAAAAGTTTTAGAGGCTAAGTACTACAAAGGAACCACCATTCTCGAAGCTCCTAAAAGCAGAACTGCTAGTTTTGGGTGGAGAAGCATACAAACAACCTTCAACCTTATAAAGGGACAAATTGGTGTCTAAATTGGACTAGGTAAAAATGTTAAAATATGGAACGATAGGTGGATCCCCACAAACCCACCAAAAGCACCACGAGCAAAAACAGATCAAGCAAAGCTGAGCATCTCCTCACCTGCTGAACTAATGATAAGCCATGAAAGAAGCTGGGATATAGACAAAGTTAGAGATCTTAGACACCCGGAAGATGTGCAAGGAGTTCTCAATGTAAGACCCCTTCAATATGCCCCAATGGATAAGTTTGTATGGCCACTTACGTCAACTGGGTGTTATTCTGTCAAAAGTGGATATCGGGTAATATATTCCTCACTTTCCCCTCCACAAATACCAACAACATCATCTCCGTCTCTGTTAATGACCTTAAGTAAGAGACTTTGGGCTTTCTCCTTACCACCAAAAGTCAAGTTATTCTGGTGGAAAGTTTTCAACAGGGTCTCCCGACTATGATGAACTTAAGAATTAGAGGAGTGGATCTTGATCCCATATGTAAACAATGCCTTGAAGCAGAAGAAACTGTTGGGAATGTCCTGAAATCATACTTGTATTTACTCTAGACATAGTTGAGTTGTCGAGAT
>CM071719.1:5032500-5042851 GCA_036630335.1 Physaria fendleri | reverse complement strand
AGCAGGTGAGATTCTTTTCGGGACTTAAGTGTTTTAGAAAGTCAGTTTTAGCAAGTAAGTAAGTTAGAGGGTTAAGTGTTGAGTCGAGATAAGTGATGTGTGGAGTTAGTATTTGGTTTAAGTCAAGGATCAGGTTAAGAGACCAGCGAAGCCCTTCCTTCTTCCGAATGAGCTGAGTTAACAATTTTACTGTTTTGTAGATATCATCTGAGAACCTAGATCACTCCTCTCTAAGCAACTCCCCTCCCAGCTATCAAGTGCTCGTTGATTTTAATATATGATACCTCGACCTTCTCATGGAAACTCCACAAGAAGATACGCCAGCATATTTTACAGAAGGAGTCCCTTTCGCAGCTATCATAGACTTCTTAGACAAGATAGTTAAGGGAACATGTTTAACTCAAGGAGACAAGACAATAAAGGAGTGTTATGAAACAATGGTAAACTATCAAGTGCTCGTTGATTTTAATATATGATACCTCGACCTTCTCATGGAAACTCCACAAGAAGATACGCCAGCATATTTTACAGAAGGAGTCCCTTTCGCAGCTATCATAGACTTCTTAGACAAGATAGTTAAGGGAACATGTTTAACTCAAGGAGACAAGACAATAAAGGAGTGTTATGAAACAATGGTAAATCCGGCATACTATCCATAATGTGCAAGTCAAGGCAGCTAAGTGTTACAGTAGGCGTTCTAGAAAGGACTAAGGTGAGAATCGCAAAGAAGAGTGGCATTGAAAGGATTTAGCAATGCTCCAGCTATGATGAATATAGTAAAGGCGATAGAGATGATGTAAGGACAAGCTTGTTGAATATAAGAGGTGAGAAACTGCAGAAGAAAGGAATTGAGAAAAAGGTTACCATGTGAAAGAGGAACAAAAGGTAGAGGGTCAAGAGAAAGAAAATTCTGAGGAAAGGTACAAAGGATGAAGGAGAAGGTAACTGAAGTCGAATAAAAAGGGAAAGGAGAGAGTGAGTCTGTGGTCGATTCTCAGATACTTTCGAGGTAAGTGGGGTTCTAACCCGGGGTAGGGAGAGAGTGAGTCTGTGGTCGATTCTCAGATACTTTCGAGGTAAGTGGGGTTCTAACCCGGGGTAGTAAAATGTGATTTGCATGATCGCTTGAGTTGCTTGATTAATAGATAATGCATGCTAGCATTGATTGTTTGAATTGCTTGATTGGGTAGTATAGACTACCGAGTGCTTGAGTAACTGGTAGCAACCAGTGTATATTGTTGAGATGATTGTGTGATGCATTAGCTGTGAATGCTATGTGTGAATGGTAGTATAAATCATAGAGAATCGATTGTTGTTGTGCATGTTGCATGGGCTGGTATGCCATTAAGATAGAATTGCTTAAGATTGCATGATAATGGCATATAGTGAATAGTATGTGGTTTCTTTGTTCCTCAACAAAATACCCATATGATCCCACCAACTATACCCAGGGCCGGGCACGGGTAGAAGCGACCCAAGCACATGCTTGCGGTCGTCAAAGTTAAAAGATATTTTTCGGTCTTAGATTTATGTAACCCAAGCACATGCTTGCGGTCGTCAAAGTTAAAAGATATTTTTCGGTCTTAGATTTATGTAGTTACATGTGGTACAGCGGTTTGTGTCACGTGGGTTGAGTAAGTCCTTCAAATGTCCGATACCTCTCAATTGCGTTTCTTCCTTTTAATTTTTGTTTTTCGATTTTTTTCTTCCTTTTAACTTTTGTTTTTCCATTTTTTTTCCTTTTCTTGCCGTCACTGTTTCCCATTTTATTTTTATTTTTGTGTTTTTTTTCTTCTTTTGTATTTTTTTCTCCTTTTGTGTTGTCTTCATATTTTTTCATTTTTTTGTGTTTTCTTTTAGAAAATACTGTGATATAAAAAACATAAAAAATAATTTTTTTCATTTTCTAAAGAGATATTACCTACTTGTTCAAAAAGAAATTGTTTATGTAATAAAAAAGAGAACTTATAATTAATAAAAAATAAAAATAAGAGTGTTTGAGTTTCTGATAAATAAAGAGATAACATTCATGAAACAACACATCACAAAACAAATATTGGAAGTAAAAAAAAATGAGAACAAAGGTAAGAAGACGAATTGCAGTTAGATCAATATATTCGAAAAGAATAAAAAAAGAGATGGGAGGTGCGGAAAAAATAAGAAGAAAAAAAAACAAAAAGAAATGTCAAAATCTCTTGCTAATTTGATTGTCCATTGAAAGAAATATCGCGGAAAAACTTAATTACGAAATTTTGATGGATGAATTTGCAAATAAAAATACAAGAAGGATTATATTTAAAAACATAAATGTATTTATATATTATGTTTTATTACAATTATTTTCGGATTTATATTTGTTTTAACAAAAAAAAATTTTACAATAAATTAAACGGTTTTATTTTTTTACTCTGCTTGTGGCCTTAAATTACATGTGCACGGCTCTGGTATTTAGTTTCTCGCTTCTATGTTTTGGAAATAAGTGGCTCTCTTGGGTCACATCACTTAAGCAGATTCGAAAATTACAAAATTTGTAAAATTATGTACTGCTTGTAAAACTGTTTAAAACTATTTACAATATATAATACTTGTAAAACAATATAGAACTATATAATGTATTAAATATGTACAATGTGTAAAACTTGTAAAATTGTTAAAATTATGTTTAACTAGCAAAACTTGTAAATCTAATAAACTACTTTATACTAAGTTTTATTTATGATTCTTGTAGGCCAGGATGAATCGCATGACCTTTGACTATTTGGGATGTTAGGAATATAATGGAATCGACATAGAATGACATTCAAGATACCGTTGTGGTTATACGTTATATAAATTAAGAAGTGTCGAGAGAGGGCAGTGCAAGATCTAATTGACATATATAGCTAAACATCAATGTTGATTTGATGATATTACAATGATATAATTATATGTAATTTGCAAAACTTGTAAAATAATATAAAACTTATGCACATAAATTAAAATTTTCATTTTTAGAAAATATCATAGTTGTAAAAATATATATCATATTTGTATAAAATATTTATAAATTTGTTAATATTTTGAAATTGTATTAACAAATTTACAAAAGAAAGAATATATTAACTAACTTACAATATAACTTTTATAATGTTCTATACTTTCCTATATGCTTATCAAATACACCGATTAAACTAATAACATATCCTAAAAAATGTCGAACTTAAAAAATAATTGCACAAAAAAGATACTAAATGGTTGTTATAAAAATTTTTATTTGAAAAAATCGGGTATCTTGTTGGAATACTAAAATTATTGAAATTTTTGATTTTCACCTATTTGTAAAACTATAATTATGTCTGCAAAACTATGTAGAGACATGACATTGTAAAACTATATTCAGAAACAAAACAGAAAAAACAAATGAAACTCATTAAAAAACAAAAACTTTTGTGTTTGTCGAAAATACATTAAAATAAATAAATAATCGAGTATGTTGAAAAAGAAAGAGATATGAATTACAAATTGGTACACTTTAAAATAAACATAAAATGTATATCATATTTATCATTTTTCAGCTTTTTTTGCATGATTATTAGTGGAAAATAGCCCTTGAAATATAACTTTAAAACCCTAGAAACATGATTCTGACACTTGTTAACGTATTTATACTCAATTGTAACATAAATACAAATATTCGTTGTATCATATTTAGATGTTTTTTTACCATATCATTATTTCCTTTGAAAATCTTTCGGATATGTGAGTATATATATATATATATATATATATATATTTTTTTTTTTCAAAAAAATTCTTGATAGTCCAGTAGAATTTGAAAAGAGATAATTTTCTTGATAGTCCAGTAGAATTTGAAAAGAGATAATTTAATTTCAAATTTTATTTGAGGTCGAGCAACTCTGATGTCCATCAAGAAGGTGTCTATTTTTATGATTATTGAATGTAACATAGAAGAACTTAACATGTTAAGTGATTGGTGGTTTTGTAACAAAGGAGAATTCTAAATAACATAACATGTTAAGTGATTGGTGGTTTTGTAACAAAGGAGAATTCTAAATAACATAACTATAGTTGAAAAGTTAAATTAATATAAAAATAATCGAGGAATTAAATTTATATCTTACATAAATGTTAAATTATTTTATTCTCTGTTTAAAACTATCAACACCTTTATTTACAGAAGCTATATATCTATATATATATATTTTTTTTGCTATTAATGTTATTCATATGTAATAATTTATATACAAAAAATTGAATTCTCAATTATTATATAATATCGATGTAACGGATGTGAAGATAAATGACAACACAAATTATATGTATAAATTAATCTAACTGAAATATAAATTTTAAGATAAATTAGAAATAAACTCAAGGGGTGGTTGATATGTTTTATTGTTTGATTTTGTCATTTTGGCCAAATGACAAAAACTCGAGTTAATTTACATCTAGACAACGTTGTTGAGTAATTTATTTTTATTGTTTGGTTTTGGCCAAAATGACAAAAATTCGAGTTAATTTACTTTTGGCCAAAATGACAAAAATTCGAGTTAATTTACATCTAGACAACGTTGTTGAGTAATTTATTTTTATTGTTTGATTTTGACCAAAATGACAAAAACTTGAGTTAATTTACATCTAGACAACGTTGTTGAGTAATTTATTCACTTTTTTAAAAGTATTTCGTTGAATCAGACCAAATGACTAATCTATGGATCTGATCTCTTAAAACGCTATGACCGCCGGTTATTTTTGGACCCACGCTTTTATCTGTATCTATCGGTTTTATTTTACACCGACGGTAAATGTATTATTACTGAAAATTTTCTTTATCTGTATCTATCGGTTTTATTTTACACCGACGGTAAATGTATTATTACTGAAAATTTTCGAGACTTGTTTACCAACTTTGAAAATAATTATATGTATTTTTCTGTGATTTATATTTTCTACGTAATTCTGAAAATTATTCTCCGAGAAAGTTATCTAAACTTCACTATTCTAATTCAAACACGCTTAGTTATGATGTTTAATCGATTTATCTAATTCAAACACGCTTAATTCTGTAGTTTGGTTATGATGTTTAATCGAAAATATAAATGATTTTAGAATATATGTGTAAATACGTCTAGGTCAGAACACAAGTCACATAAATGGTTGATTAAATCCCCGAATTTTTATAAAGAACACAAGTCACATAAATGGTTGATTAAATCCCCGAATTTTTATAAGTTTTCTAGAGCCTCAAATATTTTTTTTTGTTGTAAGTATTATACATTAAATATAAGTTTAAAAAATATTGTAGCATAAATGTTTGTATCTATTGGTTATGTCATCCAGATTTTCATCAGTAGACCAAAATTAAAATCTTCATATTTTTAATTAAAATATTTGTTTTTGGGTTTTATTTTAGTTAGACTGTTTTATTATGCCTTTCATTCAGTTGGACATCTGCACTGTATAGTGACAAAATCAAATATTTTAACTTTCATCGTACACTTCATATGGGTTATGCTCTACACTTCTATATAAATCAATATAATGTGAGAATGAATGACAACAAAAATTATTCTTCTATCAGATTTAATCTCTTGATCTGATCCTTAACAGAAGAAGAAAAAAAAGTTAAAGCATGGAGCAGAAAAATAATTTTCCAGTGGCCAAGAGTGTGGAAGTTGAACGACCACTAGCGGATTTTCCTGTGAATATTTGGGAAGATATCATGACAACTTTCTCGGTCTTGGATGCGGTAAGTAAAACTATATTTGCGAACTTGTTCATATAACATGCTGATGCTATTATTGCAAGCGCAGGATAATGACAAAAATAAGGAGAGGTTACGTTTACTTAAGGAAAAGGTGATGGAAATGTTAATGGCTTCAAAAGAAAATCCTATTGAAAATATCAAATTCATCGATTCTCTTTGTCGTCTCGGTATCTCCTATCACTTTGAACATGAAATCTCCGTGCAGCTGGAGACGACACTACAAGAAAACAAGGGGTTTTGAGACACACAAATAAGTCTTTTTCTTGTCTCAAATAACCATTTGAGACACAGAAAGGATAAAAATCGCGCGTCTTCTGTATCCTGTCACAAATATTTTTGGTGTCTCAAATATGTCTTGATATAAGACTCTTAAATATATCAATACACAGAAAATCTTTCTTATTCAAATTGTTCACCCAAATCCACTCGAAAAGTATCGCCCGAAACGTATAGGAAACATCAATGATGATGCTAAACAAAACTATAGACTGGTGTCGGAAAATTATATAGGAAAAAAAGGAGAGCTCTACTTTTTCTTTACTATTTATTCACTGTGACAATTATAACAAAAAGAAAAACCAAAAAAAAAAACATGCATAGTTATCATTTCATTTAACTTTATTTTATGATTTCAATTTAGCAAAACAAACCAGAAACCAATGAATGAGGTAATTGCTACATCATTCTCAAATATAGAAAATGAAAGAAAAAAACAAATAAAGATGGTAAAGAGAGGCAGATAGAGAGAAGTGAAGCATTCAGATCCATTCTTCTCGGTTGAAGTCACATATTTATTCATCTCTTCTCTTATGCTTCCATCTCCTGCTCTTGGGTAGACGCAACTGTTATAACCTAAAAACAGAACAGCCATGATAAATAAACCAAATAATTAGTGTATGATTAGAAAAAAAAATAATGTAAGGGCTTTGTTTGTAGTCTCAATATACATTTGGAGATGTGTAATAAATATGAAAAACAGAAGAAAAAATAATAATAATAATTCAATGGTAAAGATTTGTTTCCACCAAATACAAAATACAAACAGAAGATATTATAACAAATAAGATGTAAAAAGATGAAGAGAGAAAAATAACTTACTAGGGTTATCGAAAGTGATCGTGGCGGTTTTAGAGAAATCACAATCAGCAGGGTTTTGAGGAGACTTTTGGAAATAGAGATTCATGGCATAGGCTGTATGGGAGAAGAGATTGTTAGGTTGGAAACAAACCCCTCCAGGCATGATTGGACCACAATCTATTCCCTGCCCACAAACCCAATCTAGGCTATCTTGCAACTGCTCTTCAGTAGCATCATCCTTTGGCACACACCATCCCTATCAATACAAACAATATTCCACTCTAAATAGTTAAGCATAGCCAGGTTGTGTGGAAAACGATGTATTTAACCCTGAAACTATCGAAATCACGTCATATAGTCCTAGATCTTTACAATATTATAATTATCCCTCACGTGAAGTTTGACGTTCCAATTGACCCCAAATTGAAAGTATGCCATCAATTTCACCCGGATTCAAACTTAATATAACAATTTCTCCCCGTATTGGTTGATCAAAACCGAACAAAGCCAAGTCTGAGGGCCAAATTGATGTCAAAACTTTCAATTGGGGCTAACATGCAAGATAGCAAAGATCCAGGGCTATATGGCGTGATGTCGATAGTTTCAGGGACTAAATACATCATTCTCCCAAAAAGTGATGAAGTAAATATCTTAATATTAAGAAGTACCTGACTAGTAGTAGTAGTAGTTTTAGTGAGGCCAATGTCGTAGGCGATAGAAAGATCAGGCTTGAAAAGGCCAAAAGAACGCTCAAAGGAAGGACCAGGTTTGAGATTTTCATCAAAAAGAGCGAAAATGTAAGTATCGATGGATTTGCCGGGCATGAGAGGAGTCCCAACCATTGACCTTAAGTGAGCAATGAGGTTTCCATTGTAAGCCTTTGCATTCTCAACACTCGGACCAACCTCATTGCTGTCTCCTCCACTCGAGGGCCAACCTGTTTCCGCCACCATCACTTCCACTTTCTCGAATCCCATCGATTTCAAAGCCGAGTGCACCGCATCAACCTAGGCACACATAAAAACCTTGACGTGTCTGACAAGTTTCTTCAATCTTACTTGTCACATTTTTCCAATATTTGAAGTGGTATAAGATATTAAAAACCCCGAGTCCAACTGTCAACTACAGACTTTTCACATGATTTAGATGATTTTCCGCACCATGTGCGGTATTAAATATTTTTAAATATATATAGTTTAAACACGAAAGAATAGATAATAATACAAAAATATATAATATTTTTCTAATATCCTAATAGTAGCGACAATTATGGATTTAGATTTAGTTTTTAGATTAAATAAAATGTTAGTGTTTATCTTTAATTTTTCAGTTATAATATTTTTGTTAAATATAATTTAGATTAAATAAAATGTTAGTGTTTATCTTTAATTTTTCAGTTATAATATTTTTGTTAAATATAATAGGAGGCGGTGGAGGAGGTGGTGGTTAATAGTGTATATTCTGTTTGATGAATATATATAGAAATGTATTGTATTTGTAGTTCTTGTAAAGTTGGTCTAATGTTTTTTTTTTTGGTATGAAAAGTTGGTCTAATGTTATATTTTGTAATACGGCTATATATGTGAGTATGTGACTAAGCACTATTATATAATCATCCTTATTTTTTATTTTTTTGGTCAACCTTAATTATTATATATCATCCTTAATTATTACAGTTTCTTTAAAAGAATAAGAAACCACCTATTGGACAAAAACAAACATGTCACCTAAAAATCAACAGACCTAAAAGGGCTTGTCTCATTGAACAAGGAAGAAGGAACCATCCAATAACCTAGCCTGCATTGCATTTTAATCCAAAACTAATTACTCTTTACTTCAAGATCAGAGATGGTAATGGGAAGTTGCCTGAAACAGTATAGCTCCTGCATTACCGGCCAATAAATGTGTGTTTACATGCGTTCAGTATTCTTCTCATGTGTTTAATCTGGTCAAGATTTTAGTTAAACGTAATTGGTTAAGGTCCTGCAATTGACTGAGTCAAACCATCTGATCCTTGGAGAAACATATGACTAAGGGCATGTTTGGTTCTCCATTTGGTATATCCATTTAAATGATCCATTTGAATGGATCATTTAAATGGTCCAATAAAATGTTAGTGTTTATCTTTAATTTTTCAGTTATAATATTTTTGTTAAATATAATATATATTTGTAATATAATGGCATATTCGTAAATATGGTCGTGAGATTGATTATGGCAACGACACCTAAGTCTTATTTATTTTCAAATAATATATAATGGATATTTTATTATAATGGTATGTTCGTAAATATATTTCGTGAGTGCGATTCTGGCGACGACAACTAAATATTTTCGCTTCTTAAATCGTATATCATAGATAGGAGATTATTGTAGTAATTAGCTAAGTATAGTAATTAATTAATTGCTAGTGATATACAAGTGAACGTAAAATTAAATATGCTAAATATTTAAATGACTTAATTAATTTAGTAATTAATAGCTAAATATAATAATTATTTAATTGTTACGGATATATATGTGAACGACTTAATTAATTTAGAATAAATAATTTTCGTTATTAATTTATAAATTAGCTAAATATAGTAATTAGTTATTGTCATTAGTTTATTAATTTAATTTTTTGATATAGTTAAATATAGTAAATAATTTTCGTTATTAATTTATTAATTTAATTTTTTGAACGACTTAATTAATTTAGAATAAATAATTTTCGTTATTAATTTATAAATTAGCTAAATATAGTAATTAGTTATTGTCATTAGTTTATTAATTTAATTTTTTGATATAGTTAAATATAGTAAATAATTTTCGTTATTAATTTATTAATTTAATTTTTGATAATGACATACTTGTTACAAGATCTGTGAGGGTGATTCTGGTGATGACACCTCAGCTTTTTTCCTTCCCAAATAATATATAGGGGATTCCAAAAAGTGTTTTTTATAATTTATTCTTTAATTTTTGTAATTAAATTAAATTTAATTAAAAAAATATGGTCCGTGAGAGTGATTCTGACGACGACACCTAAGCGTTTTTGATTCTCAAATAATATATAGGGGATACGTTTTTGATTCTCAAATAATATATAGGGGATACATATGCTCTAGGAATCGAATAAAATAACAAATTAAAAAAACTTGAAACAAAACACAAATAGCATTCAGCATAACATTTAGCAAAACCACTCCCTTCATCTCCATAAAAATAAAAATAAAATAATAATGCAGATACAAATTAAACAAAAGGATTTACGAATGAGAAGCAAATATGGGTTATCTTCAGTAGCTTTACTTTCGGCTCCATGGAGGGAAGCAACAACTCTACGCAAGAAGAGTTATAATGAACATTAGTTTAAGTAAGATCCATAACCAATGTTGATTCGTTTATCATGAACTTAGAATAATACAACAAACTTTGAGGGTTATATACCCTTAATATACATATAGTTTTTCAGGAAAAAAAATCATGGACATTAACTTATCAAAAATTCCAGAAATGATCTTA
>CM071719.1:5015487-5032157 GCA_036630335.1 Physaria fendleri | reverse complement strand
ATGATGTTGGTGGTTGATGGGTCGAGTCGGGGTGCTATGTTCCGTTCCATTATAATTAGTTCTCGCATTGTTCCTATCTTCTTTCACTTTGTCAAAGATTAGTGTATAACTCTGATTCTCCATGTTTGAACCCGATCCAGGAAATGGAGGAATAGTCGCCTTATTTGACAAAACAACATTTATTTCACTATATATTTACGAATTGTAACACATTTTTGTAAAAGAAAATGGTGAAAATATACATACCCTTTCACTACCTTGACCTCTAAGATTACGTATAGGCCTCACCGGTGGGACATGATCACGTGGTGGCCCTGATCTACCTCCGTATGATTGATGGTTCTCTGGTGTGGGAGGAGGTCTAACTCTGTTGTTTCTTTCATTATGTGCAGAAGAAAAGACTTACTGCCATATTTTCTGAACCTCGAGAAACTAGAAATGATGAATTGTTTCAATGGATCTGAAACAAAGAGACAAAGAGACTATGGAGAGAAACGAGACAGAGATGTAAGAGACGTGTAAAACACGAAGGCGTTGACAATTTAAAAGTCGTTGACTTGTCATACTTGTAAAACGACGACTCTATCTGAAGCTTTGATTGGTCTTTATTTGTCCCTGAGTGAATATTTCCAACGAACGACGCGCTTCATGCTTCTTTATATATATAAACAAAACCAATTGGTGGTTGACCAACAAAAAAAAAAACAATTGGTAGGTAACATTGGCGTACAAAAACAATAGAATTAATTATTGATCCAATAATTAACCTAATTCAAACTCTTGACCAGACACCAAATAAAAAACTACAACTATCAAAATGCATGTTGACTATGGCAAAGGTAAAGCGATCAATACCTTGAGAACTAAAACTAAGTTGTGAATTTTATAATCCATGTTATTTGATTTTCAATTTTAAATTATAATTAATCTTCGGAATAATCAGGAGAATAAATTAATTATTCATTTGTGACAATTTTAAATAATATTTTATTTTTAAATTTTTGAAAATTATAAACCTTTTTTTGAATGCCATACATATCTTAAGTCTATGAAAAATTTTTTGAATGCCATACATATCTTAAGTCTATGAAAAATACAAACCTATGTTACATCCATTTTGTTTGGAGGATACTATTTTCAAATGGCGGTGATTTAAATTGGAGATCTCATAAGTTTTAATAATTTGTAGGACTGGCTGTGTAATTGCCCTTGAATTTTTAGCCTTCCAATCAAATCTCCTAAATTTTTAACCTCTTCACCACCGTATAGAAAATATTTCTACTCATTTTAGTTCATAAAATTTATTAACCGATGCAATCTGCTCATATATAAATAAATCTGATTAACCATAAAAAATAATGTTTTAAATCGGTTTAAACGCTGATTTATCCCAAATTTTAACGAGTTTTATAGCCGATAAAAAGGTAACCATCTCTCATACACTTGTTTGTCATATTTCTCTACAAATCCAGATCAAAATACCATCTCTCATACACTTGTTTGTCATATTTCTCTACAAATCCAGATCAAAATTTAGGATAAATCAGTGTTTAAATCGATTTAAAACCAGAGTTTTTAATGGTTAATCGAATTTATTTATATAGAGGAAAAATTGCAAAAGTTAGTGAATTAAGTAGAAATATTGTCTATGCGGCATAATGAAAGATGCAAAAGTTAGTGAATTAAGTAGAAATATTGTCTATGCGGCATAATGAAAGACTAAAAGTCCAAGAGGATCTGATAAGGAAACCAAAAATTCAGGGGAATACAAAGTCAGCCCTAATTTTTACCGTAAAACTATTGCCCTCATTATTTTTCAATATGTTAGGAAAAAGTGAATTTAACATTTGATATCTCTGCCGACCAAAAAATAACTTTTAATATCTCTTTTTCTATCGTTCTAACTTTATCGGATCGAATGTTTTGGAAAATTTAACTATTACGTATCATTTATATTTAATTCAATCATCCAGGAAATATTAAAAATTTATGACTCTACTTCATCTGAAAAATATAAATATTTGTAATATAGTAAACATATAAATAATTTAAGTTGGTTTTTAAATTTATTTAAGTATATCAGACAAAATTTTACCTTAAACAAAATTTATAACATAAAACGCAACATATCATATACATTAAGATCGAAACATATAGAGTGATTTTCACTCACTAGCACAAACACTCTCTTAGATTACAAAAATAGCACAACAAAAAAATCATTTGTAAATAAAAAACAAAAAACATGTGTAAACAAAAAAAATTTGTGCTATTAAATGTAATTTGAGATGTTTGTGCTATTGAGTGATTTTTTTTTTTGGTACAACTAGGTGTAGTTTTTTCAAACATATATCATATACATTAAGAAAAACAAAACATAAAATCAACTAGGTGTAGTTTTTTCAAACATATATCATATACATTAAGAAAAACAAAACATAAAATAAATAGTTATATATATGTATTATATTTTCTTTTTAATATCAAATTATAATATTTTTAGAACCATCCGTCTTTGCAATGGTAAGAATGAAAAATTAGTATTTTACGTAATCGTTATCTATTTAGGCTCTATTTTGTATGATTTTTTCCTATATCATTCCAATTTTATCATTTTTTGTATCGTTCCAATTTTATCGTATATTCTGAAGCACAAATAGTATATATCATTTATATTTAATACTTTAAACCGTATATTCTGAAGCACAAATAGTATATATCATTTATATTTAATACTTTAAACAAACTTATATTTGAGATGTTAAAGTTCAGAATAAATATGTTAATATCAGTACTTATTTTTCATAAATATAATAAACTCAAAAAATATGAAAAAATTCATTAACCTCAAGTACGATAAACACCAAACACCAAACACTAATCAAACGAACAAATGATGATAAATTAAGAAATAAAATGAGGAAAATAAAAATATTCTTAGACACGTTCATGCCTTTCTTGCTCTGGCTTGCTTTTTCGAACACCACTGTGAATGGAGCATCTTCCGTCCAGTCTCCGAATTTAGGTACGTGTGGACGGTTCTGTTACCATTTAGAACAAAAAAAGTTTTGAGACAACATTTGTAATAAAGAGACATAAATGTTCTTTAGAAAATAGAAATCTCTTATTAGCGGAAATTAACATAGAAAAAAAGACTTACTGCCATATTTCTGAACCTCGAGAAGCAAGAAATGAAGAATTGTTTCATTAGACACGTTCATGCCTTTCTTGCTCTGGCTTGCTTTTTCGAACACCACTGTGAATGGAGCATCTTCCGTCCAGTCTCCGAATTTAGGTACGTGTGGACGGTTCTGTTACCATTTAGAACAAAAAAAGTTTTGAGACAACATTTGTAATAAAGAGACATAAATGTTCTTTAGAAAATAGAAATCTCTTATTAGCGGAAATTAACATAGAAAAAAAGACTTACTGCCATATTTCTGAACCTCGAGAAGCAAGAAATGAAGAATTGTTTCAATGGATCTGAAACAAAGAGACAAAGAGACTATGGAGAGAAAAGAGACAAGGCAGGTAGGAGACATGGATCTGAAACAAAGAGACAAAGAGACTATGGAGAGAAAAGAGACAAGGCAGGTAGGAGACGTGTAAAACACGAAGGCGTTGACAATTAAAAAGTCGTTGACTTGTCTTACTTGTAAAACGACGACTCTATCTGAAGCTTTGATTGGTCTTTATTTGTCTCTTAGTGAATATTTCCAACGAACGACGCGTTTCATGCTTCTTTATATATATAAACAAAACCAATTGGTGGTTGACCCAAAAAAAAAAAAAACAATTGGTAGGTAACATTGGCGTACAAAAACAATAGAATTAATAATTGATCTAATCATTAACCTAATTCAAACTATTGACCAGACACCAAATAAAAAACTACAACTATCAAAATGCATGTTGACTATGGCAAAAAATAAAGCGATCAATACCTTATTTACTAAAATTAAGTTGTGAATTTATAATCCATGTTATTTATTTTTTCATTTTTAAATTATTATTAATCTTCGGAATAATTAGGAGAATAAATTAATTATTCAATTGCGACAATATTAAATAATATTCTGTATAGATTTTTGAAAATTGTAAACCTTTTTTTGAATGCCATACATATCTCAAGTATATCAGAAAAAATTTTACTTTAAACAAAATTTATAACATAAAACGCAACATTGACAAAAAAAAAAAAACACATTGACAAAAAAAAAAAAACGCAACATATCATATAAATTAAGAACAAAACATATATCATATAATAATATAAATTAAGAAAAACAAATCATAAAATAAATAGTTATATCTATGTATTATATTTTCTTTTTAGTACCAAAACAGGAAATTATAATATTTTTAGTATCATCAGTCTTTGCAACTGTTAGGATGAAAAATTATAATTTTACGTAATTATCATCCATTTAGGCTCTATTTTATATCATTTTTTCATCCATTTAGGCTCTATTTTATATCATTTTTTCCTATATCATTTCAGTTTTATCATTTTTTAGTATCGTTCCAATTTTATCGCATATTCTGAAGCACAAATATTATGTATCATTTTTTTTTTTTTTTTTTTTTTTTTGCAACTCAATAATTTTATTAATTGAATATTAGAATATCATTTACAAGAGGTATCTCAGACGTTACAAAAGTTGAATTTGATAAAGAAGCTAGGTTAGCCATTAAATCCGCATCTTTGTTGCCATGTCGTCTTATCCATTGAAAACGTACCTCCCCAATCCTCTTATGCCAATGTCGAATATCACATATCCAATTGTGGTAGCTAAAATGAGTACTTTGATTCTGCATAAGTCGGTAGACCTCAACATTATCTCCTTCAAAGATAGATTTTCGTCAAATGACTGAGATGGGTCATAGATATTCCTATTGGAGATACCCGATGCTCGCCAAACCGCTTTGGCATAGCTACAATTAAAAAATAAATGATGGCTATCCTCCTCCGCTGAACAACACCTTAGGCATTGAGAGGAAGCCGTTAGATGCCTTCGTCTCATATTAGTTCCAGTTGGGAGGGATTTCGAGAGTATTTTCCAGCAGAAATGTTTTATTTTTGATGCACTATTCAATTTCCATACTTGTTGTTTGATTTCTTTATTTCCAGGCGGTGGCAGATCTTGTGGCAAGGGGTTCAAATTAGTACTAAGCCAATACCCCGACTTCACTGTATACATTCCTGTGTATACATTCCTGTCTTAGTATAATGCCAACCTACATAGTCCGTAACCGATGTAGGAGTAATTCTGATCTTTTTAATAATCTCGATATCATCCTGGCTGACCATGCAATCTAGCTTATGATAATCCCAATCGTTTCCGTGGCTATTAATAAGATCATGTACTCTTATGTCCGGTACTAAAACATCCCTTTTCATCGGGGGTCTAGGGGGGTTCGTTGGTAGCCATGAATCCGTCCAAGCTTGTGTCGTATGTCCTTGACCGATGTTGGAACGAAGACCTTTCTTTAACAAATCCCTTCCATGAAGTAAAGATTTCCAAATGAAGGAAGCTTTCCGACCTTGTCGCGCTGACAAAATATCTGTCTCTGCAAAATAGCGACCTTTTAACATACGAGCCATTAGTCCCATAGGGTTTTGCATGA
This sequence comes from Physaria fendleri, assembly GCA_036630335.1. Classification (NCBI taxonomy): domain Eukaryota; kingdom Viridiplantae; phylum Streptophyta; class Magnoliopsida; order Brassicales; family Brassicaceae; genus Physaria; species Physaria fendleri. The sequence continues at coordinate 5,026,529 of CM071719.1, read as the reverse complement.
CTCGCCAGACTTGTTTTGCTAGGAGTGCCTGATTAAAATTCTCAAGATCACGAAAACCCAATCCTCCATCTCTTTTCGGGATACACAGTCTCTTCCAAGCAAACCAATGTGTCTTCCTCTGATTACTTGTGGTGCCCCACCAGAATCTTGCTAACTCTCGTTCTAGATCCATGCAAAACTCCTTCGGTAGTCTAAATAAATTCATTGTGTACACCGGCATCGCCATAGCTACTGATTTAAGTAGTATTTCTTTACCACCCGGGGATAAGAATTTTTTATTCCATCCTGCAGTTCTTTCCTTAACTTTCTCCAGTATATATTGAAAGGTATCCGATTTCTTATTAAGAAAACTTTCCGGCATTCCCAGATATTTTCCATGTCCACCTGTATTATGTATGCCCAGAAAACTTCGTATTTGGCTTTGGCGTAAGTTCCGAACATTCTTACCAAATTGGATGGATGACTTTTGGAAATTAATAGATTTGGCTTTGGCGTAAGTTCCGAACATTCTTACCAAATTGGATGGATGACTTTTGGAAATTAATAGATTGACCTGAACCTTCTTCATACTGGGCGAAAATTTTCTTAAGGTGTTTGGCTGTTTTTAGATTAGCTAGTGTAAAAAATAGGGAATCGTCAGCAAACAATAGATGGGAGACACCCGGGCCCCTATTTCCTATTTTCATTGGGGTTATTTGGCGTAGATATTCAGCTTTGAGCATCTGATGGGATAGGACTTCGGCACACAGAATGAACAGATATGGTGATAATGGATCTCCCTGGCGGATTCCCCGAGTAGGTTGAACAAAACCATATGGAGTCCCGTTTATTAATACGGAATAACTAACTGATTTAACACATACCATAATCCAGCTTATCCACTGTTCTGCAAAACCCATATGTCGCATAGTGCGCTCTAGAAAATCCCATTCAAGCCTGTCGTAAGCTTTTGTGATGTCCGTCTTTACTGCCATATACGAATTAGCTTCTTACATTGCACAACGCAATCGGTCTGTAATCGGCCATAGCAGTAGCCGTATTGACTTTCGGTATCAGGCAAAGATTAGTGTGATTCCTCTTCTGTGGCATCGTACTTGTCTGAAAAAACTGTTGAATGTCATCAAAGACGTGATCCCGAATATCTGGCCAGAAGTTTTGGTAGAAATCTGCTGAAAATCCATCTGGGCCAGGGGCTTTAGAGGCACCTATACTGAAGACAGCCGAGGTAACCTCATCCATAGTCACCGGTCGAATTAAATGTGAGTTAGTTTCCTGAGAAACTCTTGGGGAAAAATCTGTAAATAACTCCTGTAGAGTTTTTTCTCGACCTGGATTACTAGTGTATTGCTGGTGCAAAGTAATTAGTAGCAACATCAGCAATTCGGGTGTAATCTCGATGGATAACCCCATAATCATCCATAATTACTGAAATTTTATTGCGAATATTTCGCAACTTTGTAGCATTGTGGAAGAATTTAGTATTCGGTCACCACAACTTAACCATTTGTTTCTACTCCGCATTTTCCAAAATATTTCCTCATCTTTATAGGCCTGATTAAGATCAGCTTTAAGAGACCGTTGTTGACTTGTAGTTAAGGAGCCCCTACTAATACCACTATCTAACCGGTGTCGAATACAATTAATCCTTTCTTGAGCATTATATTTGGATCTTTTCTTCCATTTAGCAATTGATCTTCGGCAGTCTTTGATACGAGTTGACAAAGCAACATTTTGTCCACCAGAATTCCAGCCCGATATTACACTTGTCCTGAAATCTTCATTATCTAAAAACCGATTATCATCCCATGAAAACTTGTTCCCTGTTGATTTGATATCTGATAATTGGCATGTTCGCACCATTCTATTCAAGTCTTTATAAGTCGAGTAGGATCTGATTCTTCCACCCTTTTTTTCCATAGGATTGAGAATTTCATTAAAATCTCCTATAATCATCCATGCATAATTTTGTCGAGTAGTATGTATCCTTTCTATTTCCTCCCATAAGTGATTTCGCATACTAGGATTTGGGTGATCATAAATGAAGGACAAGTAATAAGCAAAACCATCATATTGCAAGAAACCATCAACCAAGTTTGGGGATATAGAATTTACATGAAAAGAAACAGAATTACTCCAGAAAACAACTAAACCTCCACTACGGCCTGATGGAGGAACTGAGACATAATTTAGAAAACCTAACTGACAACCGATATCTCTGATATAATCATCATTCTGCTTTGTTTCAGAGAGGCAGATTACGTCCGGGAGAAACTTTCGCTGAATCTCCTTAAGGCGTCGAACTGAAGGACAAGTAATAAGCAAAACCATCATATTGCAAGAAACCATCAACCAAGTTTGGGGACATAGAGATTACATGAAAAGAAACAGAATTACTCCAGAAAACAACTAAACCTCCACTACGGCCTGACGGAGGAACTGAAACATAATTTAGAAAACCTAACTGACAACCGATATCTCTGATATAATCATCATTCTGCTTTGTTTCAGAGAGGCAGATTATGATATAATCATCATTCTGCTTTGTTTCAGAGAGGCAGATTACGTCCGGAAGAAACTTTCGCTGAATCTCCTTAAGGCGTCGAACTGTCAGGTCTGAGCCCAACCCCTGACAGTTCCAACAGGTTGTCCTCATGGCGTCCTCATGGCGCCTCTGGTGGTTTCGGGCCCACCGCGCCTCTGCACTGGTTTGGTTCTATAAGGGAAGAACCCTGAATCTCCTTAAGGCGTCGAACTGTCAGGTCTGAGCCCAACCCCTGACAGTTCCAACAGGTTGTCCTCATGGCGTCCTCATGGCGCCTCTGGTGGTTTCGGGCCCACCGCGCCTCTGCACTGGTTTGGTTCTATAAGGGAAGAACCATTCCCTTCTTCGTTGGGACCATTCTCCAATCTGGTTCGAACGGATCTGTCACTAGACGATGCTTCTACTCCACGCTGTCTTTTCCCCAAAACTTCACTATCATTTGACATCAGGTTCTGTTCATCCTTCAAAGTTTCATCTGCAGCAGCTATAGATAGTTCCACATTATACATTGTATCTAAAATGTCATGAATACATTTACCAGCAATGGCTTCCCAGAGGAGATTGATCTGTGATTCCACTTGGACAATATTAGATGCAGACATGGCTTCCCAGAGGAGATTGATCTGTGATTCCACTTGGACAATATTAGATGCAGACCAATGATTTCTGAATAAGGAGAGGCGCTGCTCAAATCGGTTAGCCGCTGGTACTGCCAAACTAAACACATCATCACGAAATTCTTCATCAATCTCGAGTGGATTCTGCGTCTGGGAATTAGTAAATTCACGGGCACTTATCAACTGCAGCATCTGATCAGTTTGTGGGATTGGAGCCGAAAAGCTTGATGCCATCGTTTCATTGCCAGGTGCGACTATGGTTCCAGGGACATTTAGTTGCGCTGCTCGAATTCGTTGTCTTATGTCCCGAATTCGGTGATAGTTGAAAATGGGGTGCATAACTGCATTATTTCGATTGAAGATTGGATGATCCTCATTGTCTTCCTGTGTTCCTGTCCAGACAGTTTCGTTCTCCCTACTTAGCCCATCATCTGTGCCTTCAATTTCCTCAGTATTCCCTGTTTCAACAGAATCTACAATAACATGATTAGCATCTGGGTTCTGAGAAGACTGATTTTGAAGGTGGAGGAATCCATTAAAGCTATCCTGGCTTGCTTGGTGTGTACGCATTCTCGCCGTTAGTCTAGCAGATCGCCGGAGAGGAGTATTAATCATCGCTTCCGCATCAGAAAGAGTTGTACTGTCATGTGGCTCTTCCACTACATCTTCCAAACTTCTGTCAGCACTAGGCTGTGACGCTAGCTCTGTTACTGTCCGTCCATGATGGTCTCCAACCACAACTTCATGTGACTCTGTTCCAGTGTGTGTCTCCTCACTTGTCTCTGTTTCAATTGTCTGAAGCTCATAGTGTATATCATCCATAGCTTGATCATTATAGACATCTAAACCATCGTCAGTAAGAGGGTCAACATGTATTTGATTACGCGGCGCTAAGATAATGGATTCTGGTTGGTTCAGAATAGAGAAGCGAGTGGATCGCATTAATCTTAAGCCCGAAGCCGTAAACAATTCTACATTGCCATTGGAATCAGTTTGGCGGTAGATAGTACTCTGAGCAGCCTCTGATACCAGCCGATCCTCATTATAAGTTTCATTACCATTTAACTCCTCTGCTTCCTCTGGATCCTCTTCTTCTTCATCACCTTCTTCAATAACTGGAAGACCATGAGATTCATAATTTGCCGCAACGGAGCGTTCATCCATGTCTATGATTTTCTCAAGCATTTCCTTATCCGAAACATCCGTACGTGGCCTTTTACTAGTACCCGCAGCACCCGAACCTGAAGTAGAACCAACAACCTTTTTACCAGCCGCAATACTCAATCTTTTGACTTCTTCTGGTGTAAGTTCTCGAGCAGCAACTAATGGTCTTTCTTCCCCAGCATCTCCATCTTCATCTCCATCATCATTATCATCATTATTATCTTCCTCATTGTTAAGAAGACAATCTCCTGTGTCATGAGTCATGAGACCACAATCTGTGCAGAAATTCTTAAGCTTTTCATATCTGAAGGAGAGTATCGTAACAACCCCAGGAGTGAATTGGAACTGCTTTTGAAACCGCAAAGGTTGTGTAACATTCCAATTCAGACGCACCCGAACATACTCAACGCGCATAGCCGTATTCTCATCGAAGTCGACCTCCATAACAGTTCCTAGTTTTTGAACTATCTGATTAACATGCCCAGAATCCAGAAATTGAAACAGAATACCACGGACCTGAACCCATATTGGCATAAGGTTCAAAGTCTGAGATTGAAAATCTGTAGTCCATAGATGTGTGACCAACATACGATCATTGAAAGACCAAGGCCCTCGCACCAAAACATCTTGTATCGCTTCCGCATTGGGGAATAGAAACTGAAATTGCCCATCCTGTAAGGGTCTACCAAAAACCACATCACGCAGACCCCAAATACGAGGAAGTGTTGAGAGGAGTGTACGCATATTCTGACGACGCGGTATTAGGGCACGTCCAATTAAGATGTGCCGTGAAGTTTCCACTTCCATCGATGGAACAGGGTCCAGTACACAAACTTCATCTTCCAACCCTAGGGTTAGATTCTGCATATCACGTCTAATAGAATTCGCCATTTGATGTCTTGAATTTTTGAATTCAGATGGAATAGAAGAATGAAAAGAGTGAATAAACTTGAGAAAGTTAGAGAAAAACTGCCGTAACCCATGAAGGGGTGTGATACAATGGTAGTGTGTGGTAACTGCCAAGGGGAATAACCACCCACTCACTCCAATACCACCAGAGAGATCATGGGGGAGAGCACAATCGGTTACAATCCGATGATATAACACAAAAAGAAACGTGAATTTGAGACTTATTTGAATTTTAAAATTTTCCTCTCTTATCGCTATTTTGATCGCCATCAGAGAGAAAAAAAGTTTTTTAGACTTATTAATGAATTGAAAGTTTTTTTTATCTAAAAAACGTTTGAAATTTTTTTTAAAAAAAAAATAATTCTAAAGTTAAATAAAATTCAAAACAAATTTTAAATTAAAAAAAAAAAAATAATTCTAAAGTTAAATAAAATTCAAAACAAATTTTAAATTAAAAAGACATTTTTTCTGGCAAAAAAACGTTTTTTTTCTTAATAAATATAAATTTAATTTAAATTTATAAAAATCTAATAAAAATTGAAATCAAATATCCTATTTTTAGCAAAATCTAATAAAAAAAAATCTAATAAAAATTGAAATCAAATATCCTATTTTTAGCAAATCTATAAAAAAAATAAAAAATAAAATTCATAATGGCGTAAATATCTACAAAATCAAGGTTTCTTTAGATTTTGTACTTCCCAATTATTATATAGATGGGGCAAATTCATATATAGGATCTGATTTTTTAAAAAAAAAAATTATATTCAGGGTAAATCCTAACCGAAAACCCGATCAGACTAATCCCTAGGGGAGAAGACCGCCTGTCGAACCACTCAGGATGTCTACGTGGCAAACCACGTGGCAGACAACGGGAGTCCTAGATAATCATGTTTTTGTTCCCGCTGAGATTCGAATCTCTAAGATTATACTCGCCATCAAAGGCCGAACTATTGCGCCACGATCACTCGGGGCTATAGGATCTGAATTTATAATCTTTACATCTTCAAATATATAAGCTAATCACATCTTTAATAGTTGTTGTTTAATATTATTGTGAGAAATACTGATACCTGGATAAACGTATATTGATTGACAAATATATAGGGGATATATATATATATGATTTTATGATTGTGTAAGAAAAAAAGGTAGATAATGTATAAATTGAAGCGTTGAATAAATAATAGAGATGATGGGAATGTCGTACTTTATCATGTGAGATGATGATTTCACATGCCTTATGTCTCCGTGCATATCTTTGCACTTGAATTGAATTTGTTTCGTCCTGGCCGGGCCTATTTTATGGAATGATGGGCTTACCATTTTGGATAAGGTTATTCGCTGTCTCCTATATCAAGCTTCATGATGTTAATTATATACTTCACCTAAGTTCTTTGGTCATGTAATAATCACCTTTGGTTTGTTGAAGTTGGTAGTTGTAACACCCCGAGTTGGAAATATGGTGGTGCATGAGGAGTGTTTAAAAGAATTGATTTGACCACCTATGTCACCAAAATATACTTATCTTTTCAGTCAAACACATTGTCAGAACTCCAGGATTAAGCGTGTTTAGGCTGGAGTAGTCAAGGATGGGTGACCTTCCGGGAAGTGATTCCCAGAACTGTGTGAGTGAGGACAAAAACACAGGGAAAGATCTTGTCGTGATTTGTAGGGTCGGTAACAAGTCTTTAAAGCCTCCGGAAGTGATGCACCGGCCGTCGGACCAGGCTGGGGCCCATGGGCCTAGAACGGGGATAGGCCCAATAAGGGTTGCAGGCGGTCGGGACGTTACAGTAGTTGTCTCGTAACTTCTTCAGTAAATTAAGTTTCAAGCCACCTACTCACCTAGTACATAGTTTCTTTGATATTGTTTAAAACTATGGTTTCTTTTGGTCTCATATGTTGTCTTAAGAACTTAAATTGAGATTGTCTTTTTGCTCAATCCTTCGGTAACAAACTTTGTCAACGTGATGTCAAAAGAATAAGAATTCATGTTTTTAAGTTTTTTGTTCCTTAACGCCTATATATATGTACAATGATCGGATCAGATTTTCTCACTTTTAACGGCTATATTATATTCTCCTAACGTTAACTTAAAGCCCAATATTTGGGTCTCTAGTGGGCCGAATGATTCGCAAAGAGGTTTACAATTTAAGAAGTCCCCAAAACCTATCAGACCAACTCATGGTTGGTTCCACTTCCACACTGGTTTTTAATTTATTGTTTTATAAATTAAAAAGAAAAAATAAATCACGTTCAATTGAACATGAAATTAGACGAATGTTTTATCATAATTAAGTTAAAAGATTAAAGTTCAGAGTCAAATCTTTGGCACATGATCCATCGTTTTCAAACAGTCTGCTTTTTTTACAACTTTTATTACGCATTCTCCAATTAATTAAAGGTCCCCAATATGCATGCAAATATTCTCCAACCAATGCCACTAAAAAATATTAATAATAGTATTTGTTTGAGTAAAACGAACTGTGAAATTCTTTATGATTTAAAATAACTTAAGATATGGTTTTGGGTTTTAGTCTAATGCAAAAACATATGATGTGGTGGACCAGTAGCGACTCATTGCTCTCTACTGTTCTTGGGTCTTAATTATTTGTGCGTGTTGACCAACTAGTCATTTCGGTTGAAATCATTTTTTTTCTTTTCTATGTACTAATCAAATATATAATTCTAAAAAATGTTGACAAAAAAAGGAAAAAAAGTGAATATTTTATATTCACACACAAAAAATATTTAGGATAATAATTTAACAAATCATAGCAAAATCCCAAAAAAAAAAGATGTGTAGGAAAGATTCACACACAAAAATGATTTATAAACGCGATTGTATTTTCACTTGGTATAAGAATTGAACAGATTAGAAAAGAAAATTCAAAAAAACGAAAGTCAATTATTTGTTAATTACTCTTATAGGCTGATAAGTCAAATAGCAAATAAATTAATATAGGTGGAAACTGTGGTGAATTTAAGATAATTTGACTAGAATATTGACTCTATATTATATGAATGTAAAGCTGTCACACGTATAAAATTTGCCTAACACAATGCCACCGTCTTTGACAATATTTCTTCTATCTGAAATTGAAATCTTGATTAATTGCCTCGGGATGAAGGTGGTCTTGGGTTTAGACCTTTTAAAGAGGTGAATAAAATCAGCTGTCTCAAGCTTCTATGGAGATTAATATCTAAGGCTCCTTCACTATGGGTTGATTGGGTTCACATATCTATCATAAAGGATGAATCAATATGATCTATCCGAGATTTTCAACAGGGGTCATGGATGCTTAAAAAAGTGATGAAGTTACGCGACTTGGCTAAGGGATTCCACAAGATGGAGCCTCGGTCGGGTGTGAATTTCAAATTTTGGTGGGATGTATGGACGGCGTGGGGAAGGCTAGTTGATGTTGTCGGAGTTCGTGGGGTTATTGAGTTTGGGGTGCCGCTTAATGCTTCATTGCTGTCCGTGGCCAATAGACAAAGGGGACGAAGACATAGACTGGAGTTTTATACTGACCTTGAGGATATTGTAGAGAAATTTCGACTGAGTAGGGGGGCTTGGGAAGGAGTAGATGATGTTCATTTTTGGAGAAGTGGTGCAGATTCTTACTCTACAACTTTTAATACCAAGAAGACGTGGCTTCTTTATAGAATGGCTGAGCCAAAAGTAGTATGGGGGAGACTAGTTTGGTTCACTCATGCAACACCAAAGTTTTCTTTTATTCAATGGTTAGCTTTCCATGAGAGACTGCCAACAACGAATCTTATTCGTATTTGGAATTCAAGGGTTTCTACAACATGTGTGCTATGCAAGCTAGGAGACGAGTCAAGAAATCATTTATTCTTCGACTGTCAGTACTCGCAGGAGGTATGGAGAAGTATAGTAGGTGGCGTTTTGGGTACCAGATTTGTCTATAGCTGGGACGCTTTAATGATGCTCTTTTCGCGGCTGGATGTGGACAAAGTAGTTCAGTTTGTGTTGTTATATGCATTTCAAGCTACTCTGTATATGATATGGATGGAGAGGAATAGGAGATGTCATGGCTCTCAAGATCGGAGTTCAGATGTATTGATCTCTTTATTAAAAAGAATGATCAAGAATAGATTAAGCTCACTACAGGAGATGGGTGTGGAAAAATACAGAAGAAGTTTACAATTATGGTTTTCTTTTAATTAGAGTTTCGAGTGTTAGGAAAATAGTTTCCATGGTTTTGTTCTAAACATTTGTTTAGGTGCTGTTTTTTTGAATAAATTTAACACAATTAAAAAAAAAAAAAAAAGCTTTGTTTTTTGTTCTAAACATTTGTTTAGGTGCTGTTTTTTTGAATAAATTTAACACAATTAAAAAAAAAAAAAAAAGCTTCGTTATTATAAGTTATAATTTTGTCATCTATTCAACTGATTTTAATCATTTTTAGAAAAATTAAACACTGAATCCTCAACCAAAAATTTAGTATAACTATTTTATATCATTGATTTTTATAAGTTTAGTTTTAAGCACCGAAACAGCCAGCTAGACAGCTTTGAAGAAGATTCAATGATCGATGATGATGATGATAATATCTATGTATAAACTAACAACGCGTTTTATCTCACAAAACTCCAAATATATTGACTTTGTAACACTAAAGTGGCATTTTATTGTTGTTTTTTCATACTATATAATTCCAAAAAGAAAGAATACAAAAATATAATGATTTGGGGATAAAAAGACACCTATATATAGTTAGATTTTTAGTATACATTCTGGAAAATCACGGCCACGAAAACTACAATTAGATATTTTTTTAAAAAATTACTTTTCCAATTTCCTTTATACAAAATTACAAATTCATAAGTTAGTAACAAATCTTGAATTATGTCTTTACAAACAAAAATCTTGAATTATATATATATACAAAATATAATTTACAATGTTTAATATTTATATTATATATCTTATGTATTAAAAATATTAAATTTTTTTTAAAATATTTTTAGTTAGATAAAGATTTCATTTCAATAAAACAAATGATTATATCAGTTAGATATAAAATAAGTTATAGTATCACACAATTTGGGACCTTTGATATCTATCTATATATTAAAATTGAAGACACTTTTTTGTGCCTATTCCAGTAGCCAAACACAAGAATTTGTAACCAAATATACAAACAATCAAAAACTCATTTAATTTTCAATTTAATTTTCCTTAATCAACATTTAAACATTTAAACAGAATATTTCATTTATAATATATTCGTATTAAATTAAATCTTATATACGAAATTTTAAAACTGACATTTTGCTAAATATTTGGTTGAGATTTATATAATATTTGAGAAATACGAATTAAAAAATTATTTATTATTCTTTCGCTAATTACATGTACATATCATTGATACGTTAGAATATTTAAATTTTATTTTTCAATTACTTAGGTAATTTTACGGATTATTAAATTTTTGGGACCTATATATCTATCTTATATATTAAAATTGAAGACACTTTTTTTGTGCCTATTCCAGTAGCCAAACACAAGAATTTGTAACCAAGTATCCAAACAATCAAAAACTCATTTAATTCTCAATTTAATTTTCCCTAATTAATATTTAAACATCTAAACAGAATATTTCATTTATAATATATTCGTATTAAATTAAATCTTATATATACGAAATTTTAAATTTGACATTTTGCTAAATATTTGATTGAGATTTGTATAATCTTTGAGAAATACGAATTATAAAAATTATTTATTATTCTTTCGCTAATTACATCTACATACCATTGATACATTAGAACATTTAAAT
>CM071719.1:4984585-4995128 GCA_036630335.1 Physaria fendleri | reverse complement strand
TTTACGTCTGTACAAAAAGCACCAAAATGTAAATGCTATTCTCTATCTTAAATAATTATTACGTTTTCAATTACTATTCAGTTAATAATTTTGATTTCAAATTCGTAAATCAGGGCCCCTAGCCCATTAGCCCAAGAGTTCAACCCGGATCGAATCATTAATGTTATTCGGATCTTATTTTTGGTAGGAAATATCTCCGGCGGTGATTTATTGGGACTTGGACGCGTCTACGTCGATAAATATCTCCGGCGGTGATTTATTGGGACTTGGACGCGTCTACGTCGATGGGCATGACCGCATGAGACGTGGTGGAGAACTCGTTTTTTCTTTCAACCCGTATTTAGTTTTCTAAATGGAACTTTTGTGGGGGAAAAAAATATCTCAGGAACAGTCATAAAGTCCAAGCAACGATTTTGCAAGAAGATGAGGAGAAAGTGGTGGTGGAGGAATCATTTAAAACTGACACTTTTACTGGTAAACAATCACTTCTTGAGGAGCCAGATAACAGTTCTTCAACTAGTGCATTTGAGTCATGGATCATCAAGCTTGAGCAAGGAGTTAATGTCTTCCTTACAGTATGGTTTTATGACCCTTTTTATTTTTTAAGGTCTGGGTTTCACTAGAAAGCTAGAATGTTTGATTGTATTCACGTTATTACCAGAAGTTACATCAAGTGTTTTGATGTTGTCTTGTTTTTGTGTTTCCCTCAGGACTCGGTGATTAAGATACTTGACACATTGTACCGTGATCGAACCTATGCAAGGTTCTTTGTTCTTGAGACAATTGCTAGAGTGCCCTATTTTGGTAAGCACATCTAATTGTAATTCAGTTGTTGGCAAGTAACATTTAGCAGAGTATTAAGAGCTAGTCATCAGGTCTTGTATTCTTAATAAGACACTAAGATTGTGAATGTCACATGAGATATTTGGCGAACAACAGTAATAGAATAGTGTTAAAAGAATAAATATGTCCTGATTTCCTCTTCCTTGTCTCATGATAACTATAGTTTAGCTTTTAATAACAAAAGGCGATCCAATTATAATCCCTTTTTTGTGGAATCGGGATAAGATAACTATAGTTTAGCTTTTAATAACAAAAGGCGATCCAATTATAATCCCTTTTTTGTGGAATCGGGATAATTGAATCTTGTTTTTCTGTATTTATCAACAGTTATGGCTTTGGAGTTTGGATATCAAATAGATATGGTTTATAGGCTAGAACCTAATGTTTGTGTCTGTATTCTCCTTGCAGCTTTTATGTCTGTGCTACACATGTATGAGACCTTTGGTTGGTGGAGGAGAGCTNTTTTTTTTTTTTTTTTTCCTTTTGTACGAGTTGCATACTCTTAACCCGCATAGTTAGTAAAAGTAAACCGCATTATTCTTCTGATCACAGGAATTGGGTGGAAACTCTTGGTGGTTTGATCGTTTTCTGGCCCAACACATAGCAACGTTCTATTACTTTATGACTGTGTTCTTGTATATCGTAAGCCCAAGAATGGCATGTAAGTTTCCTTTTCATTAAGCTACAACTCTCGTCATGATAGATGCAACAGTGAAACATCCAGCTTCTGGTCTACATGACTTGATCAACTACAACTCTCGTCATGATAGATGCAACAGTGAAACATCCAGCTTCTGGTCTACATGACTTGATCAAGGGTTTGTTGCCAATGCAGATCACTTTTCGGAATGTGTGGAGAGTCATGCATTTGAGACGTATGATAAATTTCTCAAGACCGATGGAGGTTTGTTACCATTTCTTCATATTTCTCCAACATTCTAAGTACTATTTACAGTAGTAATTTTAGTTTTTAGTGGTTTCATTGGGTTGAAATAACACTAAAAACTCTTCAACGATCTTTTTACATTTTGAATTGTTTTGCTTCATTTTTTGGTTTCTTTAAACAGAAGAGTTGAAGAATATGCCTGCACCAGATATCGCAATAAAATACTATACCGGAAGTGACTTGTACTTATTTGGTGAGTTTATCTATCCGAACTGTGTAACCATTCCAGAGTTTTGGAATCTTTTTTTGGTTTCTTTTGATTAGTAGTCTCTCAAACTGGTCCATGGTGTTGTCTGCAGATGAGTTCCTTAGTAGTCTCTCAAACTGGTCCATGGTGTTGTCTGCAGATGAGTTCCAAACGTCGAGAGCTCCTAATACTCGAAGACCAGTAATAGGTAACAAATTTAGTTCATTCTTTCAAACTCTGAATCATAACCATCCCTATGATCCGTTGTTATGAGTTTAGATTCTAGAAAAATAACTGAGATTTGGTCTAACATATAAATGGATGAATCATTATTTTCAGTTTATGAGTTGCATTGGTGTTGAAATCAGGAAACTATAATATTGTTGTTGTTTTGGTGGGTATGGTTAAGCAGAGAATCTATACGATGTGTTTATGAACATAAGAGACGATGAAGCAGAACACTGCAAGACGATGAGAGCTTGTCAAACTCTGGGAAGCCTGCGTTCTCCACACTCCATTTTAGAAGATGAAGGTGAAGAAGAATCAGGCTGTGTTGTTCCTGAGGCAGCTCATTGCGAAGGTATTGTAGATTGCATCAAGAAATCTATTACGAGTTAAATAACTAAATAGAAAAAGGAAAATTTTTAGACTTGTATTTATATAATCCCATATACTTTGAGAATAAAGGAAAAATATGTGAAATTTCCCATCGGTATGTGTGGGAGAAGAATCAAATACCCATGTAATGTAGTTTAAATGAGAAGATTATCGTAAAAGCTAAAGTACCAAAAAATCATTAATGTATCATTCTCTCAAAAAGTTTAGTATAGGTATTAGCGTTAGAGTAGTTCGAAAATAAAGGTAATTATAATTTAATTTTTTTAGTTTTATTGGCGCGAAGACAACGTCGTCGTTTATTGGAACATTCCACGTGGGAAAAATAGCCTTGCTTGATTATTGCGCCTTCTTTACTTTCATCTTTTTTTTTTTTTCTTTTTTTTTCTTTTTTCTTTAGATTTTCAAATTATTCTTTTCCTCGGGGTTATAATAACAAAATTTGCTTTCCCGCTCGAAAGGCTCTACCGTAAAAATTCAACTCCGGTTTATCAAAATTCGCGTAACTATTTCAATCTTTGATGATCGCTTTTATTTCAGATTCAGATTGTAGTGTGATATTAGGACTATATATTTATTTAATGGGTGATTTATTTTATCTTAATAAGGTTTAAACTCCGATGAATGACTTTCTTAATTTCGTTGGTAACATAAATTGTAGTACTAGGTTTTTATTATTATAAATATTTATAAGTTAACAGCAGGTTAAGAAAAGTTAAGTCGACCTTCTCTCTCTTAGCGATTTTTACCCGATATAAACAGTGACCCATTTTTCTACTCTTCTCCGGCGTTTGCGCCGCCGTCCTCCACCACCGAAAGATCCTCCGTCTCAAATGAAGAAACCGAAGAAGAAAAACAAATCAAAGTCCTCTTCTCCGGATAGCTCCAAATCGGCTAGATCCGAAACCCCTATTTCACGCGCTTCTCTTGAAATCAGTCATGATTCACAAGCGAGACCTGAAATACAAGTTAACACCGACATTGTTGTGAATCAAGACAAGATATCCCCAACTATCTCCTTGGATTCATCAAACACTGAGGTGCTTTCCACTGCGAAGGTTGCATCCGCGACTGACCCAGACAAAGAACCTTCCCCTGTAGAGATATCTGCGGAGGCTTCTGAAATTCATGCTTCTATGAAGCAACTCATGAGCGTTGAACCTAAAAATGACGCTCAGAAGGAGGTATCATCTCCGATTGAGGTTACCACGAAAGTGGTTCAAAATCCCAAAGTAGCTGATTCTTGGTGTGACCTTGTTAAAGGCCAGGCAAAGAGATTGCAGAAACGAGGGGAAAGCTATACGTTGCCTACAGGTGAGGCTTGCGTTAAAATACCTAACCACGTGATTGAAAAACATAGGAAATCCTGGGATATGTTTGTGTTAGGATAATTTTACTCTTCTCCGCCATCAATAGGAACGATGCATCAGATAGTAAATGGTATTTGGAGTAAGCATTGTAGAGACATCACGGTCACTCAGATGGAAGAACTCTCTTTTCTATTTCGTATTCCAAATGTGAACACGAGAAATATGGTGGTTAATCAGAGGTTGTGGCATATTGGTAAACAGATTATGTTTGTTGCCCGCTGGGAACCTGGCATTGTTCCAGTTAAACCTGAGTTATCAGCGGCTCCTATTTGGCTAGAGTTAAGGGATGTTCCCCTGCAGTTCTTTAATGAAGATGGTCTTGAGAGAATTGCAGGATTAGTTGGAGAGCCAAAAATTTTGCATCCCCAAACTGCAAATAAAACAAACCTTAAAGTGGCTAAGGTGTTTACTATTATTGATCCAAGGAAGCCACTTCCAGAATCGGTTATGGCTGAGTTTGATAATGGAGAAATTCGGAAGATTGCTGTCTCTAGTCCGCATATGCCTCCTGTCTGTGAGTTCTGTAAAGAAGTAGGCCACAGTTTGAAGAGTTGTAAAGCTGCTCCAGTAACGTGCCAGAACTGTAATTCTACCACCCATGCTGAATCCAAGTGCACTAGAGCAAAGGCTTCAGTAAATAAGCAAAGAGCTAGAAGGGAAAGACAAAAAGCAGCCCCCCCAAACCTGCAGAAAGTTGCGGATCCAGCTGAAACCTCATCATTGAAGCAGACTGATCAATCTCAACCTAGTCAGGTATGGATTAAAGTTGTGAAGAAAGGTAAAGGAGCTTCATCTTCAAAGCAACCAGATATAAGGGAACCTAGAGCACATTCCGCTTCACCAAAATCTCCCACACAAGCTCGTCCGTCTGACCAGGGTGTCACTCCTTCAAATCTTTCTCCTAAAAGCAAAATTGGACCTTTTGACAAGGGCAAAGGTATTATGGATACTGGAGACCCAGAAGATGTGGAAGATGATATTGAGGATGACTCCTCTGATGTACCATCGGATGATGAGCTGGAAGATGGTGAAATGTTAGCAGAAGAGAATTACCACAAGGACCCTGCTCTAGTTCCTAATAAAAGAGGAAAATCTTCTCGGGGCAAGGGCCCCAACCGTCAATAATTAAATGATAATTAACGCTTTTTGCTGGAACGTCCGCGGTTTTAACATCGCTTCACACCGCAGAGGATTTAAAAGATGGTTCCAGAGGCATAAGCCTATTTTTGGGAGTTTACTAGAGACTCACGTGAAGATATATAAGCATAAGAAGCTAATAAATAACGTCTTGCCAAGTTGGTCAGTGGAAGCTAATTATGAATTCTCTGATTTAGGCAAGATCTGGTTTTTGTGGCATCCTTCGGTCAAATTTACAATTCTTCAGAAATCGTTTCAGATGGTCTCTTGTGAAGTTGTAATCCCGCAGGTTGCAGATCCTATCATCATTTCTGTTGTCTACGCCCCAAATGACGTTGATCAAAGAAAAGAGTTATGGGAGGAAATCATATCTTTTTCTCAAAGTGGTGCGGTTGGTTCAAGAGCATGGGCAGTTATGGGAGATTTCAATCAAATTAGAGAACCGGTTGAGCACTCCTCTCCTCAAACGTTAAATGTCGATGCAAGAATGAGAGATTTCTGAAACTGTCTCTTAGATGCTGATCTAACTGACTTAACTTACAGAGGCTGTTCATTCACTTGGTGGAACAAAGGAATTGAAAATCCCATAGCTAAAAAGCTGGACAGATTGTTAGTGAATGATGCTTGGCAGCTTCTGCTCCCTCATTCTTTGGGTTATTTCGGAGAACCGGACTTTAGTGATCACTATTCCATCGGTCTTATCTTCAAAACACCTAGCTGCAGATTGCCGAAGCCTTTCAGATTTAACAATTATCTACTCAAACATGAAGATTTTTTGGAGTTGATTATTCATGAGTGGTCTGCTATGAATGTTTTTGGCTCGGCTATGTTCAGGCTTTATTCAAAGTTAAAGTTTTTGAAAGATTCCATTAGAGAGTTTAATCGAAACAATTTTTCTGACTTAGAGAAAAAGGTGGCTGAGGCGCACGAGGTCTTGCTTTCTGTGCAGAGACAAGTTTTGATAAATCCAACACAGGATCTGGCGGCTCAAGAGATTGCAGCCTCGAAGAAATGGAATGCATTAGCGCAAGCAGAAGAAGATTTCTTTTTTCAGAAATCCAGAGTAACTTGTGCTAGAGACTTTTTTCAGAAATCCAGAGTAACTTGTGCTAGAGAAGGAGACAGAAACACTTCCTATTTTCATCGGGTTGCCAACTCTAGACAAGCAAGTAACCATATCCACTATTTGCTTTCTCATTCCGGGCAAAAAGTCGAATCTCAGGAGGAAATTCAGGACATTTGTGTGGACTTCTTTAGTCAGTTGCTAGGTAGTGAAGAGGGTTATTCTAACTTTATGGAACAGGATTTGGAGCAGCTGCTAAATTTTAAATGTAATGAGTCGCAGAAGCAACACTTCAGCAGGCCCTTCTCTAGCACTGAGATCAAAAACTGTTTTTTCTTTTTACCTCGGAACAAATGCAGTGGTCCAGACGGTTATACAGCTGAATTCTTCAAAAGCTGTTGGGTTATAGTAGGTGGTGAATGTGTGGAGGCTGTTTCGGAATTTTTCAATTCAGGGATACTTCTTAAACAGTTGAACTTAACTGCCATTGCTCTTATCCCTAAGAAAACAAATGCAGAAAAAATTTCTGATTTCAGACCCATTGCTCTGCTTAATACAGTGTACAAGGTAATATCCAAGCTTCTTAGTGGCAGGCTGAAAAGTTTCTTATCAGATGCGATCTCGAATTACCAAACGGCTTTCTTACCGGGACGCTTGTTGGCTGATAATGTGCTCCTAGCAACTGAGATTGTGCAGGGATATAACAGAAAGGATATTACTCCAAGAGGGATGCTTAAGGTGGATCTGAGAAAGGCAGGATATTACTCCAAGAGGGATGCTTAAGGTGGATCTGAGAAAGGCCTTCGACTCAGTTAGATGGGACTTCCTAATTTCGGTCTTGAAAGCAATGAGTTTCCCGCAGATCTTTATCAACTGGATTACTGCTTGTATAACCACTCCTTCTTTCTCTGTTATAGTCAATGGAGTGTCTGCAGGTTATTTTAAAAGCACATGTGGGTTAAGGCAGGGAGACCCAATCTCACAATACCTATTTGTATTGGTTATGGAAGCTCTCTCAAGACTACTACAAATTAGATACATGGCTGGTCAGATTGGTTATCACCCAAAAACAGAAAGACTTCAAATATCACATCCTATGTTCGCGGATGATGTGATGATCTTTTTTGATGGGAATTCTAACTCTCTTCATGCCATAACCGAAACTCTTGAGGACTTTGCTTCTTGGTCAGGCTTAACGATGAATCAGGACAAAACAGAGTTGTTCCATGCAGGTTTATGCCAAGCAGAATCCGCTTCTATTGCTAGATTTGGATTCCCAATTGGCACATTACCTATCCCAATTGGCACATTACCTATTAGGTACTTGGGGCTGCCATTAATGTCTAGGAAACTTAAAGTATCTGAGTTTGCGCCTCTCATAGATAAGTTGTTGCTACAGTTCAGATTCTGGGCAGTTAGGAGCCTTTCCTTTGCGGGTCATGCTCAATTAATTGCAACAGTAATCACTGGCACAATTATCTTCTGGATCACTACTTTCTGTCTGCCTAAAAGCTGCATCAAAAAGCTGGAAAGTCTGTGTGCTAAATTCCTCTGGTCCGGTGACATTGACATCAAAAGAGCTCATAAGTTGGCTTGGCCAGTTGTTTGTTTACCCAGAAAAGAGGGGGGACTTGGGCTGAGAAGATTCTCTACTTGGAATACAACTCTTTGTCTTAGACTAATTTGGACTCTTTTTGCGGAAAAGAGGTCTTTGTTAGCTGCTTGGTTCAAGAACCACTACTTGGGATCAAAATCTTTTTGGGAGATTAAGCTGAGAAATAGGGACTCTTGGGTGTTGAAGGGGATCCTCAAATTGCGTTATCTTGCTGAGGTTTTCATCACCTGTAAGTTGGGAGATGGGAAAACTGCACGTTTTTGGTATGATTCTTGGACACCTTTTGGCAAACTTATAACTTACATAGGAGTTGGTGGACCGTCAGATTTGCGAATTCCACTTAACTACAAGATTGGCCAATTGGCCAATGCTGTGCAAGAAACTCTTGGAATATAGCAACACCAAGATCTGACGAGGCTTTGCAGCTCTGTGTTCATCTAACCATAATTCCGCTGCCCCTCAATACACAGATCCCGGATATCTATAGATGGTCCACTAATGGAGTTTCTCACCCATCTTACAACTCAGCTGCAACCTGGGAAGTTCTAAGACCAGCGGCTCAACAAGTAGACTGGTTTGATTGGGTCTGGTTTAAAGGGAATACACCTAAGCAAGCTTTTTTGGTCTGGATTGTACAACAAAATCGGCTGCCAACAAAAGACAGACTCATAGGTTGGGGAATGCAGATATCTCCAACGTGTATGCTTTGTAATGCTCATGATGAAACTAGAGAACAATTGTTTTTGAGCTGCCCTTATGCTTCACAGGTTTGGTTAAGCGCTAAAAACAGACTCCATGTTGCGAGTCGGACCTTTCTCTCTTGGCAAGAGCTTCTAAGTTGGATAAGATGCTTTTCGGCTACTGCCCCAAGCACCCTTAGGAAACTCATCTCCCACTCCATTATATATGCTATATGGGGACAAAGGAATAACTTGCTTCATAATCAGCAGGTAATACCGGCATCAACAGTGTTTCGGGAGGTTAGAAGAGACATAATCACGGTAATCACGCAAATCGACACAGGCGCAAATTCAAGGATTTGATGTTTTTGTGGATATAGTTTGGAGTTAATCCTCCACCTTTAAGCTTACCTTGTTGTTATTTTTTTGGGCTTGGTAATCTTTGTTTAGGCAACTATATGTAACTAAACCTTTCATTTATATGATATTAATCTTCTACCAAAAAAATAAATTGTAGTACTAGGCCCTTAATTCTTCGATTTTGTTTTCATTCAAGACCCAATGACTTTTTTTTTTTTGAAGTAGTCTGCAGTTATAGAAGTAGCATTCAATTTTTTTCTCCCGGGTATTAATAATATTCCTGTATTCTGGCAGAAATTCTGTAAGAGCTAACATTATTGTTGCATCCATTGTACTGTACGATTTTGCATGGTCATTAATCACATAAAAGTATGAATTGACCATTCTTTAAACAATTATATAATTTTTGACTCATAAAATACGTGAAAAGAACAGTAAATTTGGGAATGTATAATTGTCAAAAATATCTTACTTATTATTCAATGATATCTGATTCCCCTAACAGTGTTATGTTAGTGGGATTAACCGAATAAAATCTCCATTACTGTTTGTATTATTAGAAAAAGAAACAAAAGTGTTTAAAATAATTTAATATTAAAAAGAAAATAAAAAAGAAATGTGAAAGTAAAAAAGAAAATCTGAAAACTTCCTTTATAAAGTCATCATCATTGCGAGACTTTAAAGATATAAACAGATGGCGAGTGAACTCGATCTAGGTACGAGTCAGAGGATGACTGAGAACCAGTCCCGCACATCGACGACGTTTCTTAATCTGCTCCGAAGACAAATGAGCGGTCACGATGTGACTAGGCGAAAACGAACTCTAACAGAACGATTGAGATTCAAATGCATCGGATGCTGTGGTCCTTCATGGAATCTCCGTCTAACAAACAACAGTTTAACCTCAACAGAAGACGAATTCGAAGCCCGATCTGTTCCCGAAGCGGATCATGCATCGATTACAGGTATGAATCTTGCGACGGCATTAGAGGTGGAGAGATATAACCTGAGAGAATCGGCGGAAGAGGAAGTAGATATGACGCCGAGGAGAGTTTCGTTGATGAAATTGCTGGAGGAGACGGCGGAGAGAGTTGTTGACGATGACGGAAATGAAACTGAGAAATTAACAGCGTCTGTTGTGACGTTAACGGGAAATGATTCGATGTGTTGCGTGTGTATGGAAAGAAAGAAAGGTGCTGCGTTTATTCCCTGTGGTCATACTTTTTGCAGAGTTTGCTCTAGAGAACTTTGGCTGAACCGTGGATCTTGTCCTCTTTGTAACCGTCCGATCATTGAGATCCTTGACATCTTTTGAATCGGATGGTTGAAAGTTCTCGATCGAAGTGATTACAGTGAGGTAATCCCTAGATACGTTTCAAATTTTCAACTACGGTCCTGTATTGTGTACTTTGTACGTTTCTTTTGGTTATCGAAGAAGTTGATGGAAATGCGAAAAACAAGTATAATAGGTTTTTGTTCACTAGGCCCATTTAATCAATTCAAGCCCAAACCCAGTAAGATTGTATTTTGTATCCTCCGCTCAATCTCGTCGCTCTGAACGCCAGAGAACGTGGTTTTCTATAAACGCTCCCAAGATATTTTATTCCATATGTCGAGAGCTCAAATACCAAAGTCAATTAATGTTAGAACATTCAATTTTGGGTTTAATGCAAAAAAACCCCTAATCTCTTCCAAATTTGCAAATTTACCCTTCACCTTAGAAAAAT
>CM071719.1:4701713-4721288 GCA_036630335.1 Physaria fendleri | reverse complement strand
AAAGATTGATATGACTTTTTTAACATAAAACAAATAAAGTTAATTTTTATGTGGAACGTACTATTGTAATTAGCAATACTCTTTTGAAAGAGAGGACACATTAAAAATCCTTGAAATATAAAACAATATATGCCTAATACATTCAAAGCTTCTGCTTCAATCAATCTAAATATCATATATAAATATAAAATTATTTTAAAATAGGTGGGAATGCGATATTTTATCTAGAATTTATACTTTGCATGGCACCTACAATTTTTTGGGATTTTTTTTTTTTTAAATCTTCTTAACTGTGTATAGTGGTGTAAACCATATTCGCGATAAAAAAAATAATACACTCCTAACAAGTTAGGACCATGAGTCATACATGCAGATCTAGAAACATTTTTCTTTTGTGGATGGATATTTTTTCAGATGATATTAAAATATTTGGTTAAAACTGCAAATTTTTAAACAAAGAAATATAAGGAAAATTGAAAAAAAAAAAGTTAAAATTGAAAAGAAAAATTAGTACATCGGAATTTCTAACAATTCTTCTTATTAGTTTTGGTTATATTAACGAAACATGTGACACAAACGTCGTGAATATTGTTTTGTAGTCCAATGTCTTTGATAGGCATAATGATATTTGTCGATGAATTTTCACTATAAATATGGATACTACACTTTGTAATAACAACAAACAAACATAAGTAATAAAGAAAGGAAACACACCACATTTATTTTATTTACTTTTTAAGCGTTTTAATCATGGTTGATTTAAGTCACCATAATTATTTATTTCGTTCTCGGTACTTGAGCGATTACAAAAGGTTGTCACTGCCAAAAAAAAAAAATTGAAAGAAAAAAAATGAAAAAGGAGGGAGAATTCAACGAATGATTATCCCACTTTCATTATTGCACATATAGTATAATCATTTACTATATATATATATATGATTATAATATATAGATTTATATATAGTTTTTTTTACTTTTGTATTCGTAAATACATATGTTATTATTTACTTTTCGTTTTAACATTCACATATAATTATATTATATAATATGACGTGAAAATAAATACGTAACAATATAATCATTTATATAATACGATATGATATAATTACAACTATTATTGTAATTTGATTTCTAAACTAAATTATTATATGTTTTAAATATATTTATTCATTTATATCTTAACAATATAATTACCATAAATATAAGTTTAAAATTATATAAATATTCAAATAATTTACACTTTTCCAATGGCTATAAAACGGCTAGTAACAGTGTTTTTAAATCTATAAATACACTCATATTTCATTCATTTCATTTACATAATTTTTCATCTATCTAAAATCTTTTTCAACAAATATTTTTACGAAAATGATTCATCATTTTCTTGTTTTTGTAATCGATCTTATGCTCATCGCTTTTTACTGTTTACCCGTCGGAGAAATTCCCCCCGAAGATTGTGTTTTAAATTTTATATTATCCTTTTAGGCGATTTTTCTTCTTGTTATTGCGTTATTTATTTCAGCATTCTGCTAATAATAAAATTAATAAAAAAAATTTATCTAATATTAATTTAATTATTTTTTTTTATGGAAAAGTAAAAGAAAAAGCAAATGGCTAATATTGAAAACTCCAATTCCCGACTCTAAAAATCACCGGAGAGAACTACATATCGTGGATTACCGATATGAAACTCCATTTGGAGTCCGAGAAATTATCGGATACGATTAAAGATAAAACACATCGGCCGCTCATGAAAAGGCGAAGTCGATCATCTTTCTGAGAAGGTATCTAGATGAAAATCTGATGCACGATTATGCACGAATAAGAGATCCGGCTATGTTGTGGAACAGCTTTTGTGGAACAGCTTAAAAGAAAGATTTGACAATAAAAAAACTATCACTCTTCCACATGCTATGGATGAGTGGGCATCCTTGAGATATCAGGACTTTAGGAAGGTCAAAGACTACAACTCTGCCATATTGCGGATTGTAGGAAATCTTCAATGTTGTGGAAAACCTTTCACGGAAGCAGAGATGTTTGAAAAGACATACTTGACGTTCCACAAAAACCATTATGTTCTTCAAGAACAGTACAGAAACCGAGGGTAGAAAAAGTTTTCTGAGCTGATGGTGGCACTAATGTTGGCCGAGCAGATTCAAGAGGTTCTCATAAAAAACCATGAAGCTCGACCTGCTGGAACAAAGGCGATTCCAGAGGTAAAAGCTGCGGATGCTAGACATCATGAGCAAAAGAGTCATATGACTTCGGACCATGTTCGTCGTAATCATGGGCGTGGAAAGTACCCTAATTCACAAGCGAGAAAATCGTACACATGGATACGGCATGCTGAAAATCCCAAGGAAACGTGCAAACACGCAGAGACAGGAAAGTGTTTGCACTCTTTTACCTGCAGAAGAACAATGTTTTTGCAAAATATAGCAAACACTTTCCTGTCTTTGTGTGTTTACACATTTCTGCATACTCTTCCCCTTGAGATTTTCAGCAAGTCGTACCCATGTGCACGAGTTTCTCGCCTGTGAGGGTACTTTCCACACCCATGATTACGACGAACATGGCCCGAAGTCATATGACTCTTTTGCTCATGATATCTAGCATCCGCAGCATTTACCTCTGGAATAGCCTTTGTTCCAGTAGGTCGAGCTTCATGGTTTTTTATGAGAAGTTATTGATTATGCTCGGCCAACATTAGTGCTACCATCAACTCATAAAACTTTTTGTACCCTCGGTTTCTGTACTATTCTTAAAGAACATAATGGTTTTTGTGGAAAGTCAAGTATGTCTTTTCAAGCATCTCTGCTTCCATGACAGGCTTTCCACAATATTGAATATTTCCTACAATTCGCAATATGGCAGAGTTGTCTTTGACCTTCGTAAAGTCCTGATATCTCATAGATGCCCATTCATCCATAGCATGTGGAAGAGTGATAGTTTTTTTATTGTCAAATCTTTCTTTTAAGCTGTTCCACAAAAGCTGTTCCACAACATAGCCGGATCTCTTATTCGTGCATAATCGTGCATCAGATTTTCATCTAGATGCCTTCTCAGAAAGATGATCGACTTCGCCTTTTCATGAGCGGCCGATGTATTTTATCTTTATTCGTATCCGATAATTTCTCGGACTCCAAATGGAGTTCCATATCGGTAATCCACGATATGTAGTTCTCTCCAGTGATTTTTAGAGCCGGGAACTAGAGCTTTTCAATATTAACCATTTGATTTTTCTTTTTCTTTTCTATAAAAAAATAATTAAAATAAAATTAGATAATTCATTTTATAAAGTTTTTATTAGCAGAATGCAGAAATAAATAACGCAATAACAAGAAGAAAAATCGCATAAAAAAATAATATAAAATTTAAAACATAATCTTCGGGGGAATTTCTCAGACGAGTAAACCGTAAAAAGCAATAAGCATAAGACCGATTACAAAATAAGAAAATGATGAATCATTTTCGTAAAATTTTTTGTTGAAAGAGATTTTAGATAGATGAAAAATTATGTAAATGAAATTAATGAAATATGAGTGTATTTATAGATTTAAAAACATTGTTACTAGCCGTTTTATAGCCGCAGGAAAAGTGTAAATTTTTTGAAAATTTATATAATTTTAAACTTATATTTATGGTAATTATATTATGAAGATATAAATGAATAAATATATTTAAAACATATAATAATTTAATTTAGAAATCATATTCAATAATAGTTACAATTATACCATATCGTATTATGTAAATATTATATTGTTACATATTTATTTTCATGTTATATAATATAATTATATGTGAATGTTAAAACGTAAAGTAAATAATAACATATATATGTACGAATATAAAAATAAAAGAACCATATATAGATATATATATTATAATCATATATATATTTAGTAAATGCTTAATACTATATGTGCAATGATGAAAGTGGGTAATCATTTCTTCAATTCTCCCTCATTTTTCAAATATTTTCTTTCATTTTTTTTTTTGGCAGTGACAACTTCTTGCAATCGTTTGAGCCGCTTTCATTTTTTTTTTGTTAGACACCTCTTACATAAGCTGCTTTCTCTTTTTTTTCTAAGTACCGAGAACAAAATAAATAATTATGGTGACTAAAATCAGTCATGATCACATAACTAAAATGCTTAAAATATAAATAAAATAAATATAATGTGCTAACAACCATATGATAGCAACCATAAATTAATTATGGTGTATAAAATAACCATATTGTAAAAACAATAAATTAAATGATTATTGTGTTTTAAACCACCACATGATACAAACAATAATTTAATATAATCACGGAACATTCGAACCACATTATTCCTGCAAAGTGATCGTGATGATAGCGTGTTATAATAAAACTATTTACCATATTATTTATATATTATCTTATTTATATATATTAAGTGACATGTTTATATATATATCTTACGTAGAGAGAGGGTGAAGAGCTGATGTGAAAGAGAGAGTTTCCTTTCTTTATTACTAATGCTTATGTGTTGTTATTAAAAAGTTTAGTATCCATATTTATAGTGAAAAATTCATCAACAAATATCATTATACCTATTAAAGATATTAGACTTCAAAACAATACTGACGACTTTTGTCACACATCTTTCGTTAATCTAACCAAAACTAATAAGAAGAATGATGTACTAATTTTTCTTTTCAATTTTTTTTTTTTCAATTTTCCTTATACTTCTTTGCAGTTTTAACCAAATATTTTAATATTAACTTAAAAAAATATCCATCAACAAAAAAAAAAAATTCTAGATCTGCATGCATGACTTCATGGTCCTAACTTGTTAAGAATATATTATTTTCATTGCGAATATGGTTTAGACCACTATACACATTTAAGAAGAGAAAAAAAAACCCAGAAAAAATCCGACCCGAAGCATAAATAGGATAAGCATAAGCTATACCTTTTTAGGTTTAGAAGATGAAGATGATGAGACTGAGGATGATGTGGTTTTGTCCGATCTTTGGATTTGTTTACTGTTTCAAAAATATTAGTTAGTACTTTGTTACCGACTAAACTTTAAGACTATAAGAAAAAGATAGTGAAAATTGAAGATTGTAAATACATAGAAGAAGAACTTGCTTTTGATTCTTCCATGGATGTCTTCTTCTTCTAGATCTGATCTATTATCTTTTTTTTTTTTTAGATGTGAATATGAGAAGCTATCTTCTTGTCTTCCACATGCCTCTTGAAAGAGTTGGCCCGTTTTTTGAAATAATTGTTTCCACTATATCTTTGAGTTGACATTCCCCTTTTTTCTTTCTTTTTAAATGACAATATATATCATTAATTTTCAATAACTTTTCCAAATTTCTAAGAGCACCTCCATCCCAGGTATCCCAGGTTTCTCAAAAAAAAATTAAATAATAAAAAAAGAATTGAGATGAAAGAGAGTGTAGATCGATTCTAATTTTGGGACTTTAAGAACCCTTCTAAATTTTGTTTCCCCAGGTGTCCATTTATCAATGGATAATTTTTTAAAAAAACATTTTGATTTAATTTAATAAAGACATTTTATTAAAATATCATTTTTTTTTGGATCTAGAGACTCAATTTAGAGAATTGAGCGATGGAGGTGCTCTAAGATCACTTCCACCGTGGACTCCACCGTCTCTTGATCCAAAACAAAATAATATTTTAATAAAATATATATATTAATTAAATCAAAAAATTTGGTAAAAAAATGACAAATTATGTGCAGCTGGAGAATCCTTCTGTAGAAAAGATGTTAAAATCTTTATTAAACAATCGATCACTCTCCTTTTTCTACCTTTTTCTTTTAGTTTTTTTTTAAGAAATTCATTAACATCTTTCCAATAGAGATGATCTAATATTTTCTAGGGTCCTTTTCTACTTTGCCCCTCCAGATTTTTTTTTTCTCCATACCCCAAAAAAAAACAGTTTTTTTTGATTACAAAGAACCTTTTTTATTTTGGAAACATGGGGGGTGGAGTTTTTTTTTTTGGGGGCACGTGAACAGTAAAAAAAATTTTGGGGGCATGCACGTGAACAGTAAAAAAAATTTTGGGGGCATATGAGAAATTGATTCTATTTTCTATTTCTTATTTGAATTAAAAAAAATTTTGGGGGCATATGAGAAATTGATTCTATTTTCTATTTCTTATTTGAATTTTGATACTTAATTTTTCTAATAATTTTTTTTGATTAATCGATATCCTCTATAGTTTTGCCAACTAAATTAATCCGAACCGGGATCTAGAACAGGTAATATGGTCTCTTTTCCACGTGTACTTCGAAATCGTTACTTCCAATCTAAAACACTGACTATAGGCCGTATACCACCAGCCCTCCTTCTAATAAATTTTATTTAATGATTATAACAAAAAATTCTTTAAAACATCTTTAGGTTTGCTATATACATACCTTATTTTTCAGCATCAAATTTATATATATATTTTTTTTGATAAATAGCATCAAATTTATGTTCTTTCAAATCTTTGGTATTATAACTAAAAAGTAAAAGGACAAAACGATATTCATATTTTAAACTTTAAAGAGTTGTTGGGCGGAAAAAAAGGGTTGTCGGTGGTTATTTTGTCAATCTGTCGGTGTAAATAGTAATCATCTTTTAGCTTAAAGTCGTAACGTGGGACTGCCATCGTTTTTGTTTTTTTCCTCAAAGTTTTTTATATGATAATGGGCCGAATTTACAAGTACTATGGGTTTTTTCATTACTACTAAAATTGGATCATTTAGCCATAACGGTTTTAGTTGGTATTTGATCGATAATAACGAATACCGACCAAATCTAAACTAAAAAAATAATGATATTCGTTTGGTATTTAATCGCTAGTTAGTTTGGTCGCTAATTAGCGACCAAAAACTTATTACGTCCTGACCAAATATAATACCGACCAAAACCGATAATTAATCGATATTTGTTGGATTTCTATCCGTATTTTAGCGACCAAACTTTTGGATGATAATGTTGATGGGTATTTTGACAATTGCTAGAAGTGTTGGGTTTATTTATGAACCAACACTCTTCGTCACACTCGGCTGGAAGTACCAACGAAGCTAACTAATCAAAAGATTCTTGTTGTAATTATGATCGAAGAGAGAGCCTAACTTGGCCTATGTCGTAATCTTGACAAGAACCAAGTTTTTTTTTTCAAAATATGGAAATGAAAACTACAAATCTTGAGGAGATACACATTTCTTTGATCAACTAAAACAATGAAACCAGTAAAGCCGAAAACTGTTACTTAAACAAACATTTAATAACACCCATCTTTGCTACTACGTCACAACCTCTGATGCTTCTCAAGGAAATCTTCAACAAAAACCCATATTCCTTTGCGAGAAGCTTATACTTAGTTATTTTCTTTTTATCACTAGGACATTCCACGTGTCACATAGACGGCCACATAGCTCAAACTTGCCACATCAGTCATGTTGGCGAGAACAGTCTCTTACGACAACAGAGAGAAGAGGAGCCTGTGATTATGTATATATCTATAATCACGGCCTGCCGAGAAGAGGAGCCTGTGATTATGTATATATCTATAATCACGGCCTGCCCGACTTTACAAAAATTTAGGCATTTGTCTAGGATAGTCATGGGCAATCGAAAAATCGGTTTCGGTTCGTAACGGTTATTTCGGAATTTTTGAATTTTAAAGATTTTAATTTTGTACCGATTAACCGAACTTAATTTTCGGTTCGGTTTGAAAATTATATTTTCGGTTCGGAACCGGTTTAACTTCAAAATACTTTTCGAAAAAACACAAAAAAAAAACCCTAATCTCATCTCTCTGCATCCATAACTCTTCTTCACGATAAGCACAAATTCATATCTGCAAAATCATATAGATTTATAAAAAAGTTCAGAGTTCATAAAACATTTTCGTGGTTTTGAGTTTTAATGTTAACAGAAACAAATAGAAGCTATATTAACTATATAATTAAACAAACAAACATTACGGTTTATCATCAATTTTCAAAAAATTAGGGTTCGTCATAATTTTTGGGGATTTCGAAAAACTTGTTCAACTATATAAAATAAACAAAGAAAACAAATGAAATCTAGAAGAATTGAACGAATTGAAGAAATAAAAATAGAAAATAAACGAAATCTAGAAAACAAACGAGATCTAGAAAGTTTTTTGAACTAAATCTAAAATACAAGATAAACACACAAAAGAAGTGATAGATATTAAGAATCTAGAAACATACCTTCGTTTTTGAGTGTGAAAAATCACGAAATCGCAAAATCGAAGATTTTTCTTCAAAATCGCCGCAGCTACTACTCTTTGTCGAGGATGAAGAGAGAGACGATATTGTGAGGTATGATTATGTTATATGGTTATGTTACTGGTGCATTTTTGGGAAAATTTATTTTTTTTTGTAGATATTGTAAGTATTTTTTCTTTTTGGTCAACAACTTGTATTACTTCGTTAAACGTTTAATACAATCACTTCCCCACCAAACAATGGGAAGCATTTAAAGCTGATTTTGCAAGTTCATCTGCCTTGCTATTTTCCGATCTAGGAATAAAGGAGAAATTAATTCTCTCAAACCTACTTTAAGGAATTTGATGTCGAAAATCACACTGTGGAGAGGTCTCATAGAATCTAGTGTATTGATTGCCTTGAAACTCGTTGAGGCGCATGTCTTTTTATTGGTATCGGAAAAAGTAAAAATCCAATTCATGATAAAGTAGGTACTCTAGTAGTATATTATTGATCTCAATCACCAAGATCTACAGGTTCTAACCTTTGCGGATATTATTGGAAGGAGCTTTGTTGGCATATGAAATCCTTGCGGATATTATTGGAAGGAGCTTTATTGGCATATGAAAGCCATTTGCGCCATTTCGACTTGGTTAGATTTATTTTCTCAAATTTTCAACTTTTTCTGATCTCACTTTTATTTCGGTCACAGTCATCAGATTTTTTTTTAATATCTAAGTTCCAGATTTTTGTTTCCTTCATAATTCTTGTAATATGATTACAGGCGTGCTTGTTTGGGGCTTTGGCTTTTTCTAAAGTAACTTTTCCATCTGAAATTTGAAACCTAAAGCAATCAAGCTTTTGTAGAATTAAATAGAATTTTTTTTAAAAAAAATATGATTATGATTTCCATAAAAAAAAGTTAAAAAACTAATGGAAATATTTCATAAATATTTTCCATAAAATAATTGCTACTCCTTCCATAAAAAAATCTGTAAAAAGTTTCCAATTATAAAACCAAAAAAATTTTTTAAACGTCCAAAATTCATGGTTTTGTGATTTTTTCCATAAGATGAAAAACAACCATCGCAATGGCTTTACGTTTTTTAAAGTGGCTTTGGTTGTGGGAAGTAACGTGCCATAGTGGCTTGCCTAGCTCTGCTTTCAGGACACCACCGGGGTTCGAACCCCGGAGATCTCAGTTGAAGAGATTAATTGTTAGCCACTAGGCTAAGCTGACAAAAAAAAAAAAAGTGGCTTTGGTTTTGAAAAAATATTTACAAAAGATTGATTGCTTTAGGTTTCAAATTTCAGATGGAAAAGTTACTTTAGAAAAAGATGGAAAAGTTACTTTAGAAAAAACAAAAGCCCCAAACAAGCACGCCCGTAATCATATTACAAGAATTAGGAAGGAAACAAAAATCTGGAACTTAGATATTAAAAAAAAAAATCTGATGACTGTGACCGAAATAAAAGTGAGATCAGAAAAAATTGAAAATTTGAGAAAATAAATCTAACCAAGTCGAAATGGCGCAAATGGCTTTCATATGCCAACAAAGCTCCTTCCAATAATATCCGCAAGGATTTCATATGCCAATAAAGCTCCTTCCAATAATATCCGCAAAGGTTAGAACCTGTAGATCTTGGTGATTGAGATCAATAATATTTGGTGATTGAGATCAATAATATACTACTAGAGTACCTACTTTATCATGAATTGGATTTTTACTTTTCCCGATACCAATAAAACAACATGCGTCTCAACGAGTTTCAAGGCAATCAATAAACTAGATTCGATGAGACCTCTTCACAGTGTGATTTTCGACATCAAATTCCTTAAAGTAGGTTTTGAGAGAATTAATTTCTCCTTTATTCCTAGATCGGAAAATAGCAAGACAGATGAACTTGCAAAATCAGCTTTAAATGCTTCCCATTGTTTGGTGGGGAAGTGATTTTATTAAACGTTTATCGAAGTAATACAAGTTGTTGACCAAAAAGAAAAAAATACTTACAGTATCTACAAAAAAAATACAATTTCTCTTTCGATTTGAAAAACAAAAAAAATGGGGTTCAAAAGAAGAAAAAAAATTGGATACTCAAAATTATTCGATTTCAACCGAACAAATTCATGCATAAAATAAAGGAAGCGTAGATCTAACCTTCTCTGTCAATTCTGGTACGAAAATTGACGGCAAATCACCGGAAAAGGTCTTGCCGTTTTATGATCATCGTTCGCCGCTAGAGAGAAAACGAGAGGAAAGATGTTAAATTAGGGTTGTGACTTAATGATTAAGAAGATTATATAATAATGATTATAATTTTGGGTTTATTTCGGTTATATCGGTTAGCGGTTCGGATTCGATTTAATCCGATAACCGAAATTTTCCAATAACCACACCGAATTAACCCGGTTATGTGATTCGGTTCACCCGATTGGTTGTTTTCTTGGGTCGGTCAATAAGCCCAAGCTGAACGTGCACAGTTTTAAGTTTTTTAGGCTTCTCGTTTCTGTTTGATAACACTCATATGATATGAGCTACAACAAATCTTGGTTTTACATTTCTTTAATAATATCAGAACCAATCAATCCTTAACAAAAAATTTAAAAAAAAATTATGGCACAAGCTTCGGTCGATTTCATGGGTTTTTAATTTGTGTTTTTGGGTTTTGAATTTCACTTTCTCCGTACCTTTTTATTAGATTCGGATGGTTATAAATCTTATTATTTCTGTTTTCAACTTTACGATATCTCTTATTTGAAGTCATTTCTTTTTTTTTTGTTCTTTCATGCTTTCCCAAAAGGAAAAAAATCTCTTCAATATCAGAAGTAAAATGTCCGTGTGAGACTCAAACAAAAAAATAAAACAACAACAACAACAAAAATGGATTGAGAAGAAACATGTTTTTTGTTTTTATATTGGATCTTCCTGACTTCCTGAGACAAAAAAAACGAAGATTTTTTTTCTTAAATGTGCTTCAAAAACAAATATGATCTATTTACCATGAATTTAAGGGAAAATTTTAAAATATCGCAAGAATCTAGGCGTAAAAGAAAAAAAATCTAGAGAGAAAAAATCACCGTCGCCAAAAATTCTCAAACAGCTGCTCCAATCTCGTCTTTCCAGCTCTATCCGGCATCGCCGATAGATTAGAGAGGGCTCTTTAGTAATTGATTCGCTTATTATACAACTTTTTCGGTGATGAGAAAGATCAGAGTCACTGAGATCGACGACAAACTTGTCGGTAATGGAGAAAGATCATGGCTTATGGAGGTACTGTGCTTTCTCTTTGATACTAGCCGCAAGCTCCTTTATTTGGTCTCCCTTTTGTTCTCCAGATCTCCTCTGTTCTCGGCGGATTAGTTAACTAATAGCTATTAACTTCGATGGTTATTTTGTGGTTGTGTTTGTATGTGGTATTGGTGTTTGGTTGATTGTGAAAATGGTCTCTCTCATGAGAACAGCTGGTTCTTCAAGTTTTTTATTCCTGTTTTACGGATTGGAAAAATCTACGAAGCTATTCGTCATGTGAGATTTCCGATTCATAAGTGATTAAAGCTGATAAGAGGTTTGATTGTATCATTGAGGATGTTCTCACCCTTTATATGTAGCATATTTTGATTAGCCTCACCATACTTGTCTCCACTTGACTCTACGTGATTATATTGGTATCAACTTTATTTGTCTTTTGGCTAGTTATGGTTGAACTTTGGTTCACAACCTTGCTACTGGGGATATGGGGCTATGTTCTTTAATGTCTTATGAGCTTTACCCTCAGTATTGGTCTTGCATTTCATTGGAGGATCATTTTATAGCTATTCGGAGAAGTTTTATTAGCACGCAAAAATGTTTAAAGGTGAATAAAGGTTTCAATTGACACGATCAAGTGCATCATGTTAAATGTCATATTCCTCGCTATTGAATTTGCCTTTCTTAACATTCATTATTGTATCTCTCTTGTAAATTAGGTTGTTGATTTAGATCTTGTTTATAGTGGCATCCTTTGATGCTTTGTTAGTCTTTATGACTTGTATTGGTTGCTTTTATCGATTGATTTTCACGTGAAAAATCATGGTATCCTTTATAGATTGTTAATCCTGAGTGGCTTGTATCGCTAATATATTGGCATTTCCGTTCAATGAATGAATGTGTTATGAGTTTAAAAAAAATAAAAAATAAAACATACACAAATAAATAGTGCAAATAGATTAGTGCACACAAACATGATCTTAAGATTGAAGCCCACCTTGACAAAAAAAAAAAAAAAAAAGATTGAAAAAAAAAAAAAAAAAAAGATTGAAGCCCAATAAAAATTCATCTCAACACACTCTATATAGTCTATTATGTAGAATCGTTATCTTTTTTCTTTCTTTTTTTTTGGTCAAGAAACCGTTATCTTTTCTATTTAAACATGTTGTAGTGAGCAATCACTTATGAAATCAATATAAGAAAATCAACAGAAAAGGGTTTTACACAAATCTTGTTTAACAAAATTTTAAATTGTACACAAATATTTTTTTTTCTTGTCAAAAAAAAAAGCTCATATGAAGTACAATGAATTTTGGGATTTAGATTTATTTAAATATGCATTGCTACTTTTTTTTTATTTGTTAGGTCAACTATTCTGTCGTCAAAAACAAAAAAAAAAGGTTGACTATTCTCAGGAGAAATTTGATAATCAAATAATAAAGACTATAGAATATCTACGTCAAACATGTTTTATAATTTTTTTTTTCATATAGATATTTAAATTTCATACCCTTTTTCAAATCTTGAACCTAAATACAAAGAACAAAAATTTCAAATCTTGAACCTAAATACAAAGAACAAAAATATCAAAATTGAAAAACAAAAAATAGTAAATAATCAACAGAAATGATAAGAAAATACGGAACATAAACATTCCAATATGTTTTTTTAAAAAAAAAAACAAAAATAATTAATTAACAAAAAAAAAACAAAAATAATTTCGGATAATAAGATATTGTGTTTTTTTTTTTTTTAACTGTAATTTTTATTAAGTCTCATAGTTTCAAAAAACAGAGTACGTGAGTGATTTTTTTTTTTTTAACTGTAATTTTTATTAAGTCTCATAGTTTCAAAAAACAGAGTACGTGAGACAGGGTAAGTTATAGTTAGGTACACTTTGTCCATACAATCTTATAATTTAGATGCTCCCGCCTTGCTTTCTTTGCCTCCATGTCGGCTTATGCATTGTGTCTTCTTGGTATATATTGAAACTTGATGCAAGGGTTTGTTGAGAGGGCTTTTCTGCATATATCCTCAATGTAGGGGTTTGATGCAATAGCGTTGTTCCCGTCCTGAATCTTCTCCCTTAGTGCCTCCTCACTTCCTTTAAGGCATCCATTTATACAGTCGATCACTAGTTTTGCATCAGAAAGAATTGTTAAATTCGAAGGTCCAAAGCGTATTATTTGGGTACAAGCTTCAGAGATTGCCATGGCTTCCGCATCAAAGGAGCTTGTTGTTGATGGGAAGGATCCTGATCCATGAAGGATGAGCTCATTTTGTGTGTATAGTCTCCAGCTTATACCGATGTTTGTCGTTGTTGAAATCCATGAGGCATCTACAAAGCATTTAGGTTTTTGGTTTTCCCCTGCTTCTTGTGATTCATATTCATCCTCTCGTGTTTCAGTAGTATTGCTAGCGTTTGTAGCTTGTGGTCTTCCAGAAATGGTCCACACTTGGTGGTCGCTTGATGCTCTATGTAAGACATGTGGAATAATTACACTCTCCCCTTTGAAAATAGCATTATTTCTTGTCTTCCATAGACTCCATCCAATAACATTATTTCTTGTCTTCCATAGACTCCATCCAATAAAAGCTGATATTGGAGATGAGTCTTTGGTTTCTGATTTCCATAGGTGATTAACGAAATCCATAGTGGTTAGGTGACGGGTGTTATGCGCATCTGGGATGAGTAGTGTCCATATCTCTTTAGATATGGTACAGTGGACCATGAGATGATCTAGGGTTTCTTCTTTTTTGTTGCAGAGGGTACAGATTGGGTATAAGTCGGCTCCTCTAATTCTTAGATTCATCATTGTAGAGAGTCCGTTGTGTAACACCTTCCACCAGAAAATCTTAAGCTTTGGGGGTAATGAAAAGCTCCATACTTTGCGGGTCAGGGTGTTGAGAAGAGGTGGCACGGATGGTGATGGCTGTTGTGCTTGGATATGTTGCTCATAGAGGATATGGTAGCCAGTTTTCACGGAGTATTGGCCTGAAAGCGTGTATGGCCATATTACCTTGTCTTGCTCATAGAGGATATGGTAGCCAGTTTTCACGGAGTATTGGCCTGAAAGCGTGTATGGCCATATTACCTTGTCTTCTTTTGCATACTGTAGAATCTTTGTATTAAGGACGTTGTGGACATCTGAAGGTGCAATACATTCCTTGACTTTATCTTGGTCCCAAAGTCTTGTGTGTCTCTGCATCAGTTCACACGGATTTTCAAGTTGTGCCATGGACTGGGTTGACTTTGCTTTTGGTGCGCGGGGTGGTTTTGTTTGTAGCCATTTGTCATGCCAGATATGTGTGTTCTTGCCAGGTCCTACTTCTTGCCAGGTCCTACTTGCTTGCTGATGTGCTGTTTGATTAATGGAATTGTAGATCGAATGCCTCTCCATCCAAAGCTTACGTTCTTTTGATCCGGCGGTGTTAGAATCGTAGTCTTTCTGTAGTACTTTGCTTTGAGGACCTTTGCAATTAGCAGTGATGGTTGGTTGATGATTCTCCAGATCTGTTTAGCCAAAAGCGCCTTGTTGAATAGTTCTAAGTTCTTAAACCCTAATCCCCCATGCCTTTTAGATGCAGTTATCTTGGTCCATTTGATCCATGGTATTGGTTTGGTGGAGTTCTTATTCTTCCACCAGAATCCTCTGATTTTTTGTTCCAGCTTGTTGACAAGTGTTTTTGGTATGAGGAAACACTGCATTGCGTAGGTTGGAAGTGCCTGTAGGATTGACTTGATCATGACTTCTTTCCCGGCTTGATTTAGCAGTCTTGTACTCCAACTCTGTATTCTTTGATCGAGCTTGTCGAGTAGGTATTGGAAACATCCCGCAAAATTTCCTCCTTTGAATTCAGGTAAGCCAAGGTAGAGACCCATTTTGTTTTGTTCAGGGATGCTAAGGTTTGATGAGATGCTGCTTTTCCTTGTGTCTTCTGTTTGTTTGCTGAAAGTGATAGCCGATTTTGTATAGTTTATTTTCTGACCCGCCAGTTCAGCATATAGATTCAGCATCTGCTTTAGATGTGTCACCTCCTGGTTTGTAGCTTTGCAGAAGAGTAATGAGTCATCTGCAAAAAGCAGATGAGTGATGGGCGGGGCTGCTTGTGCTGCTTTGTATCCTGTGATTTCCTTGGCTTCTTCTGCTAGCTTGATGATATGGGAGAGCCCTTCCGAGCAGAGAATATATAAATACGGTGACAAGGGGTCACCTTGTCTGATTCCACAGAGTGGATGGATTGTATTACTGGGTTTCCCGTTTATCAGCACTGAATAGGAGACCGTAGTGATACATTCCATGATCCAAGAGGTCCATCTATCACAGAATCCCATCTTTGTGAGCAGATACTTCAGAAAAGACCAGTTCACTTTATCAAACGCTTTTGTGATGTCTAGTTTAAGGGCTATGAATGGGTCTTTCCTTTTTCTTGTCTTCAGCGAGTGGATCATTTCATGTGCGATAAGCACATTGTCCGTGATTGATCGTCCACTAAGGAAAGCTGACTGATTCTGTGAGATGATTTTTGGGAGTACCTCCTTGAATCGATTTGCCAATACCTTGGAGATAATCCTGTACAACACATTACAAAGGCTAATAGGCCTAAAATGAGTGGGCATAGTGGGAGGATGGACCTTTGGTATCAGACAAATGAAAGTGTGGTTCAGGTCCGAGTTTATTTTTCCTGTATCAAGGAAATTTTGGACATAAGTAAGAACTTTTGCTCCCACTTTATCCCACTGTTTTTGAAAAAATCCTGGAGTAAAGCCGTCGGGTCCCGGAGCCTTGTCTGGATGCATTTGGAATACGACTTTCCTCACTTCAGGGAGAGTAACCTCTTTTGTAAGTCGATTATTCATTTCTTCCGAGACAAGTCTCTGAATTTCACTTTATCAAACGCTTTTGTGATGTCTAGTTTAAGGGCTATGAATGGGTCTTTCCTTTTTCTTGTCTTCAGCGAGTGGATCATTTCATGTGCGATAAGCACATTGTCCGTGATTGATCGTCCACTAAGGAAAGCTGACTGATTCTGTGAGATGATTTTTGGGAGTACCTCCTTGAATCGATTTGCCAATACCTTGGAGATAATCCTGTACAACACATTACAAAGGCTAATAGGCCTAAAATGAGTGGGCATAGTGGGAGGATGGACCTTTGGTATCAGACAAATGAAAGTGTGGTTCAGGTCCGAGTTTATTTTTCCTGTATCAAGGAAATTTTGGACATAAGTAAGAACTTTTGCTCCCACTTTATCCCACTGTTTTTGAAAAAATCCTGGAGTAAAGCCGTCGGGTCCCGGAGCCTTGTCTGGATGCATTTGGAATACGACTTTCCTCACTTCAGGGAGAGTAACCTCTTTTGTAAGTCGATTATTCATTTCTTCCGAGACAAGTCTCTGAATATTGGGTAATGGATCTTCAAATGGCGGGAAAGTACTACCGAATATGGACTTGAAGTGATCCTCAATAAGTGTTTGAATTGCTTCTGGGTCAGTTTGGTAATGATCTCTTTGGTCCTTGAGAACAAGAATCTTGTTAGTAAAACTTCTTTGTCGCATCTTGGCTTGAAAAAATTTTGTGTTCCTGTCTCCTTGTGTAAGCCAAGTTGCTCTGCTACGGTTTCTCCAATATTCTTCCTCAATTTTTGTAAAATGAGTTAGTGCTTGTTTTGTTTTAGTGATAGCTTGTTCATCCCAGGTATCCTTCTCATAGAGCTTGTTGAGGTGGCTTTTTAGAGACTTTATCCAGTTTGCTGCGTTGGGGATAATTTTTGGCTTCCATTCTTCTATTTTCTGCTGCAGGCTATGGAGGTTTTCTTTTATGTTTGCTGTGGGGTTTTGGTCTTCAATCTGGCTCCACGTTTCTTCAAAGAAACTGTGAAATCTTGGCATTTTAGACCATGTGTTATTGTAGTAGAAACATTTGTGGCTTCTGGGTATTTGCTTCTCTGTGCTTACAATGATGGGTTTGTGATCAGATCCCATCCATTGTAAATGTGTGACCATTGCATTTTGATGTTGTTGGTGCCACGCCTGATTTGCATAGGCCTTGTCTAGGTGAGATTTTACATGGTGGTTGTAACGTTTTCCTTGCCAGGTGAACTTGCCTCCTTTGAATGGTAACATTTTGAGTGAGAATGCATCTAACATAGCCTTGAATCTTCTACAGCTACTACTTGATCTTCTTGGTCCTCCACGCTTGAATGAGGGCTTCTCAATATCATTAAAATCGCCAATAAAGATGAAGGGCCTTTGAAATCTTGGTCCTCCACGCTTGAATGAGGGCTTCTCAATATCATTAAAATCGCCAATAAAGATGAAGGGCCTTTGAAAGACATTTTCTGAGTTGGCTAGCATCTCCAAGTGTTCCCAGAAACTTCTTCTTTGTGAATAATCAGGTGGTCCATATATATAAGCAAGGCAAAACGAGTAGCAGGACACTGAGATTTCCATTAGACACAAATTTAAAGACAGAGGTACTAGAAATTTAACAGAGACAGCACTTTTCCAAGCAAAACACAGGCCACCACTAGATCCTATGGCCGATACTACAGCACTTATTTCATAACCTAAGGACACTACTAGATTCTTCACTACTTCATCATTGTTTTTTGTTTCGACAAGGCACAAAAGATCCGGATTTTGCTTGCGGATGATCTCCCGCAGGTACTGGACTGTCAGGGGATTCCGGAGACCCTGACAGTTCCAGTGCAAGATGATCATGGGTTCTGTGGTGGCTTTCCGGGTGCCACCTGACCCATATCCACGGGCTCTGCATCTATAGGGCTGCTTTTGATCTTTACCTGACGAGTAGTGAGAGTAGAGGATGATTCCTGCGTCTTCCCCTTTCTTGTTTGAGCTGGTTTAATCTTTGATTTCACAGGTCCTGAGTTTATTGCGAGGGTGATTTGGTCTTCCATCGGTGATGCCGCTTTCTTACTTCTGGGATTTCTTCGTTTTGAGTTATGATGTGAAGGTTGAGACTTAGAAGCTTTCGGTGATGCCGCTTTCTTACTTCTGGGATTTCTTCGTTTTGAGTTATGATGTGAAGGTTGAGACTTAGAAGCTTTAGGTTTTTGGTATATAAAGGTAGTTTCAGCTTGGTCGAGAGAGATCCACAGAGGCGTGAGTTGCAGTTCATGATTAAGATTGAGGGATGTGCAAAGGATTGAGGGAAACGATGGGTATAAATTTGTGGAGCTTGGCGGTGATATGTAGAGGGTATGTAGAGAGGTTGATTTGATCGATATCAAGGGCGGAAAGGGAGGAAAATGAAGAGCTTCTGGAGATGATTTTTGTGTGTGAGAGGAAATCAAGATTACAAAGTAACTGGAGATAGGATTGTAAGGATCCGTAGAGAAATGATCAGAAAGATTTGGAAAAAGATTAGAGATAAGATTTGGGGAAAAGATTGGGGAAGTTTCGGGAGGAGAAAAGAGCGAGAAGTATAGAGAGAGAACATAGGGAGAGAAGACTAAGATATTGTGTTTAATAACGTTAGGTGTAAGACAGAACACTTAAACCATCTTAATCGACGAGCGGGTGTAGCTCAGTTGGTAATGCACACCCCACTCTGACTTATAGGTCAGAGGTTCGAGTCACATTTCCTCCTTTCCTTTCTCTCATTTCCCCTCTAATTTCTTAAAAATATAGGCCTATATGAAATGTAATGTAAAGGCCTCTAGGCCCAAATGTAACCCTCTTAAAATGTAAGACATAAAAATGTAAGGCCACTAGGCCCAAAAATGTAATGTTAAAAAAAAAAAAAAAAAAAAAAAAAAAAAAAAAAAAAAAAAAATTAAAAAAAAAAAAAAAAAAAAAAAAAAAAAAAAAAAAAAAAAATCTTAATCTTACGTAATCCAAGTTTCAGCATCATTCATGTTGTCTTATTACCTCGCATGGTCGGTATTGACATTTGACCTTTTTGTCCTTTTAGTTATAAATCCAATACATTTATTTAAGTTGAGACCTCACTGGCTTTGACAAGTGTAAAGTGACCCACACTATCATACACGGTGGAGTACGTACTCGTCTATTCATAATTTATTTTGTTGCTAGAGAATTCTTCTTTCTTTTTTTTTTTTTTTTTTTTTT
>CM071719.1:4669521-4691610 GCA_036630335.1 Physaria fendleri | reverse complement strand
AAAAAAAAAAAAGAAGAAAAGAACTCATATGTTACATGTACACAAACTAAACGTGTGTATAAGTTAGAAATAGAGAACATATTTAAGGCAAAAAAAAAAAAGAACATATTTAAGGCATCCCAGTGATGCTTAACGATCCTACAACGAATAAAATACATATCTTTTAGGCAAGCATTATTACACCAAATGTATTAACCAATACAGCCGATCTTTTAGGCAAGCATTATTACACCAAATGTATTAACCAATACAGCCGGGTCATTAATGTCTTTAGAGTTTGATGATGTCATACATATGGATCACTTCTCACTAACTCCTGATTGAGTATTTGATTTACACTTCTCATTAACTCGTTATTAACACTTCAAAATCCTCCATCAACATGTTGTAAAACTGTTTGGTTTCCGTTTAATCTTGTATCAAATTTGAAACAAGGTTTAATCAACCTCGAATGAAAGACAGTAGTTGCATATATATATATATATATATATGTACAATGAAGGTTGATTTGTAGCGAGCTTGTCTAAGCTTGTCATCGCAATAATAAAATTATGTTAGAGATCAATTGAAAAAGAATAAAAGATTTGATTACATACGTTTAGATACACTGATTATTCATTCAAGATTTATTTATTTAAAATACACACAAGGATGAATTTTGTTTAAACTTCCGAAGGCTAGAAAAGCAGAAACCGAAGCACTTTTAACATGATAAAGTTTAAATACTAAAACAAATAAGTATACTTTTAAAAACTACTAAAGAATGTCATTGAAGAGAGAGGAGCATAGTTGGGAAGTGTCTTGTCGTGTCGCCAACCTTTTATCCTTTTCCATCCTGTTAATCATATTTTTTACTTTTTTTTTTTAATTACACTAAACCCTAGCCATCTAAAATTTTACACAAAACACAACTTGTAATTTGCTTGACAAAAAAAAATAAAAAATAGAGAGATTCAAATAGGAATACCTAATTTATCCTCGCTAGGGTTCATCACATCAAATATGATTTAACCTGCAGATTAACTTGATAATATTGGAAAAGATGTTGTAATCTCACAGAAAGAGATGTGAAGAAATTTACATATACCAGAGTTAAAGATCTACACTTGGTAATAAATATTCTTCTATACCTATCCAAGACAATGCCTGACATATAGAAAACCCAAAATTTTAAGAAGTTAATTTTACCAGACATATACTGCATATATCTCCGGTAAGTCTAACAAGTTTACAGGGAAATATTAAACAAGAAAATTGGAAGATTAGAAAGAGAGGGAGCTCCCTTCAGTCCAATCAAAGAAAATCAATGATCCAATTTCTTGTCGTGTCGCCAACCTTTTATCCTTTTCCATCCTGTTAATCATATTTTTTACTTTTTTTTTTTTAATTACACTAAACCCTAGCCATCTAAAATTTTACACAAAACACAACTTGTAATTTGCTTGACAAAAAAATAAAAATAAAAAATAGAGAGATTCAAATAGGAATACCTAATTTATCCTCGCTAGGGTTCATCACATCAAATATGATTTAACCTGCAGATTAACTTGATAATATTGGAAAAGATGTTGTAATCTCACAGAAAGAGATGTGAAGAAATTTACATATACCAGAGTTAAAGATCCACACTTGGTAATAAATATTCTTCTATACCTATCCAAGACAATGCCTGACATATAGAAAACCCAAAATTTTAAGAAGTTAATTTTACCAGACATATACTGCATATATCTCCGGTAAGTCTAACAAGTTTACAGGGAAATATTAAACAAGAAAAATTGGAAGATTAGAAAGAGAGGGAGCTCCCTTCAGTCCAATCAAAGAAAATCAATGATCCAATTAAAATTGGAAGATTAGAAAGAGAGGGAGCTCCCTTCAGTCCAATCAAAGAAAATCAATGATCCAATTTGTCTACCGCATCATTCTTTCATTTAACGAGTCCAAAATAAGTGTGGTGACTCGGTATTTGGAGGAATGAGTCGGAAGCTAATTGGATCAGATCAGGGAGCTCCCTTCAGTCCAATCAAAGAAAATCAATGATCCAATTTGTCTACCGCATCATTCTTTCATTTAACGAGTCCAAAATAAGTGTGGTGACTCGGTATTTGGAGGAATGAGTCGGAAGCTAATTGGATCAGATCAAGCCCTGTGAATGGACTCAAGGAAGCTCTCTCCATATATATATATATATATATACATATTCCTTCAAAAATAGCGAGTATATTCATATACTGTTTCTTTATAAAGTTCATGTCTCCATGAGTGTCCAAGTTTGTTGTGTATATACTCTACACGCATGGATCTACAAGCATCTCGAGCGAGATAACATGATTTTGAAGAATATGATGTAAAATCTTAACGAAACCCTAGATCGAAAAAAAAGAAGAGAAATTGGGATGTATGCATATGTATTCGAGTTGATGAGAGAGGGACAGAGACAAAGTTT
Organism: Physaria fendleri; assembly: GCA_036630335.1. Lineage (NCBI taxonomy): Eukaryota > Viridiplantae > Streptophyta > Magnoliopsida > Brassicales > Brassicaceae > Physaria > Physaria fendleri. Next base: position 4,689,164 of record CM071719.1, on the reverse strand, counting down.
GAACAAAAGAAGATTTGATGCAGAAGAAAGAGAGAGAGAGAGGGCTTAGAAAATGTTATGTAGATACAAGAGAATACACTATGGATACAAGTATGCAGAAGTAGTGAATGGGTTTTTATAAGCTGCAAATTTTGAACTAACCAGGTTAGGTTAAATGCTGTAGAAAGCTCTCTTTTTATATATTTTATTTACTTCATTGGTATGTGGAATTTGGACACACACTTAAGATAATGTTCGGGAACTGTCAATTATTTAATGTGTAAAAGCTTAGACCGGGTAGTTTCTTTTTCTACCTATATTACAAGTCTTTTTTCTCTCTTTTTATTAGTGTATATTCGGTTTTCTTTTTGGCAGGAAGTCTATATTCGTTTTTCTTTTGCCAATAACATAGATATATTTTCTGTTTTCACATATATTTCAAACCCAAAAAACCGAACAAAAAAAAATTGGAAGATTAGAAAGAGAGGGAGCTCCCTTCAGTCCAATCAAAGAAAATCAATGATCCAATTTGTCTACCGCATCATTCTTTCATTTAACGAGTCCAAAATAAGTGTGGTGACTCGGTATTTGGAGGAATGAGTCGGAAGCTAATTGGATCAGATCAAGCCCTGTGAATGGACTCAAGGAAGCTCTCTCCATATATATATATATATATATACATATTCCTTCAAAAATAGCGAGTATATTCATATACTGTTTCTTTATAAAGTTCATGTCTCCATGAGTGTCCAAGTTTGTTGTGTATATACTCTACACGCATGGATCTACAAGCATCTCGAGCGAGATAACATGATTTTGAAGAATATGATGTAAAATCTTAACGAAACCCTAGATCGAAAAAAAAGAAGAGAAATTGGGATGTATGCATATGTATTCGAGTTGATGAGAGAGGGACAGAGACAAAGTTTGAACAAAAGAAGATTTGATGCAGAAGAAAGAGAGAGAGAGAGGGCTTAGAAAATGTTATGTAGATACAAGAGAATACACTATGGATACAAGTATGCAGAAGTAGTGAATGGGTTTTTATAAGCTGCAAATTTTGAACTAACCAGGTTAGGTTAAATGCTGTAGAAAGCTCTCTTTTTATATATTTTATTTACTTCATTGGTATGTGGAATTTGGACACACACTTAAGATAATGTTCGGGAACTGTCAATTATTTAATGTGTAAAAGCTTAGACCGGGTAGTTTCTTTTTCTACCTATATTACAAGTCTTTTTTCTCTCTTTTTATTAGTGTATATTCGGTTTTCTTTTTGGCAGGAAGTCTATATTCGTTTTTCTTTTGCCAATAACATAGATATATTTTCTGTTTTCACATATATTTCAAACCCAAAAAACCGAACAAAAATTTGCCAATAACATAGATATATTTTCTGTTTTCACATATATTTCAAACCCAAAAAACCGAACAAAAACACTAAAAATTTGATGAATCCAAAGCAAAATATAATTTACCTAATAATGGATCGGCATTATTCATCTTTTTTTTTCGGTTTTTCAGTTTCGATAGTCGGTTCACTCAAAAAACCGAAATCACTATCCTATAATAATTATAAGCCAAAAATTTAGGCTTATGTAAAATTTTAAGCCAATTGAAAAAAAACTAAAGAAACATTTGTCTTTCTCATTCAATAGTGCTTCTAATTCTAACCCTAAATTTCACTCTTTTTAGACCACAATCACTCTTCTTAGCCAATATCAAATCTTTCCGACTACTCCAAGGTAAGATCTACTCCAAGATAATATTTGGCCTGAGTTTTGATTCAAGTACTCACTTGGAAAAGCAGAGTGTAGAATTCATATCGAAAGTTCAAAAAAAAAATGCCAATATAAGTTATTAGGTTGATGAAATTTTGGGGGATTTGACCATCTCCAACAATGGTATATTATAGAGGTTTTATAAAAAATTTTATAGTAAAATATATAAAAGTAAGAAATAGAATTTACAAATGGATGTTTTTTTTTTTTTTAAAACTGAATTTACAAATGGATGTTATTCAAGAGATTTAAGATACCATCTAAGATATGGTTTCTCCACATGTCAAATTATGAATGGTTGAATTTTTAACAACTATTTTGATTAAATTATATATTTGAATTTATAAAAATATTATTACTTATTTGTTTAGAAATCCAATTGAGAGGTTGTAGCATTGGAGATGCTCTTTAAGGATGATAAGTTGGGGGAGGGGCTTTAAGTATCATTTTTTTTTGCCAATAACATAGATATATTTTCTGTTTTCACATATATTTCAAACCCAAAAAACCGAACAAAAAAACTAAAAATTTGATGAATCCAAAGCAAAATATAATTTACCTAATAATCGATCGGCATTTTTATCTTTTTTTCGGTTTTTCAGTTTCGATAGTCGGTTCACTGAAAGAACCGAAATCACTATCCTATAATAATTATAAACCAAAAATTTAGGCCTATGTAAAATTTTAAGCCAATTGAAAAAAAACTAAAGAAACATTTGTCTTTTTCATTCAATCGTGTTTCTAATTCTAACCCTAAATTTCACTTTTTTTAGACGACAATCACTCTTCTTAGTCAATATCAAATCTTTCCGACTACTCCAAGGTAAGATCTACTCCAAGATAATATTTGGCCTGAGTTTTGATTCAAGTACTCACTTGGAAAAGCAGAGTGTAGAATTCATATCGAAAGTTCAAAAAAAAAATGCCAATATAAGTTATTAGGTTGATGAAATTTTGGGGGATTTGACCATCTCCAACAATGGTATATTATAGAGGTTTTATAAAAAGTTTTATAATAAAATATATAAAAGTAAGAAATAGAATTTACAAACGGATGTTATTCAAGAGATTTAAGATACCATCTAAGATATGGTTTCTCCACATGTCAAATTATGAATGGTTGAATTTTTAACAACTATTTTGATTAAATTAAATATTTGAATTTTTAAAAATATTATTACTTTTTTGTTTAGAAATCCAATTGAGAGGTTGTAGCGTTGGAGATGCTCTTAAGGATGATAAGTTGGGGGAGGGGCTTTAAGTATCATTTTTTAATGTCTAGTTAACTATTCTCACAGATTTTGGATTATGAAAATTTGGAGGTTCTGACGATTTCAGTCAATGTAGTCATCTCGTCGTAACTTCGATGTAAATTTGCGACGAGTTTACGACGATCGTGTCTCATCCCAAGATTACGACGATTTTACGACGAAGGTTGTAAATTGGTCGTAAAGTCGATGCAAATTTACGANCTTTCGAGGTCGACGTAAAATTCGATGGAAATGGCCTGTTTTGTTGTAGTGACTATTCTCACAGATTTTGGATTATGAAAATTTGGAGATTCTGACAGATTTTGGATTATGATTGTTAATTGTAGGCGTAGTTATCTTTGTTATTTGTTTATTGTTTATGGTTTTGATATTTTTTTTTTTATCTTTGATGTTTATATCGGTTTTGTTAATTGTTCTTGTGACATGTTGATTTTTGTAGTTTGCTTCAATGGATAACAGTCACTACATTTCAGATTTGATTGATTTTTGTAGTTTGCTTCAATGGATAACAGTCACTACATTTCAGATGTTGAGAGAACATCTGAGGTGGCTTCCACGGGTGAAAGAGGACTGAGATGGAGAGATCTACTGCAACCATGACACCAAAACCGAAGAAGAGATTTTCAAAAAGTGATGCCGTGTGGAAGCATTTCACTCAGAGAAAAGAAGACTCGATGAAAACGAACTGTAAGTACTGCACTGCTGTCATTGGTTGTGATTATTAGAGATATGATAATTAAGTACTGCATTATGATCTTGACTCACCTCAAACTTTTTTTTTCTTCTCAAACACATTTTCCTCCTTCATACAATGGCCACTGCCTCTCCCAACACCTCTGAGGCTATTACGGTTAACACCACTTCCACCTTGTTGAATGTCAACATGTCTAACGTCACGAAACTCACACCTTCGAACTTCATGATGTGGAGCCTTCAAATCAGAGCTTTGCTCTCTGGCTACAACCTGGCAGGCAGATGGTTCTCTTGATACCTCTGCTCAGATCTTGTGGAAACGACAAGATCAACTACTCTATAGCTCCCTCCTTGGTGCTATCTCCACACCGGTTCAACCGCTGCTCTCTGCCACTACCACATCTCAAGAGATCTATCAGACTCTTGAGTCCACTTACGCTAATCCTAGCAGGGCACACATCAAGCAGCTCCGGTACCAACTCAAGACCCTGACCAAAGGAAACAAATCCATTGATGAGTATGTGCAGGGACTCACCACAGGCTTTCACCACCTTGCACTTCTTAGCAGCCCTGTCCCAAGAGAATACCAGGTTGAGTTTATCCTTGAAAACTTACCTGCGGAGTACAAGTCCACTGTGGATCAACTTGAGAGTCGAGAAACCACTCCCTCCATTCCAGAGATCCACGAGAAACTCCTCAACCGAGAAGCTCGTCTCCTATCTGAACTTCCCTCTCAGATGGTGCTTCCAGTCACTGCTAATGCTGCGTACCGTGACAACAACAACAATAGCTGGTTAATGGACAGTGGAGCAACCCATCACATCACGTCTGATTTGGCAAACGTGTCTTACCATCAGCCCTACACTCGTCTGATTTGGCAAACGTGTCTTACCATCAGCCCTACACTGGCTCAGAAGATGTTTGCATCGCTGATGGCACCAACCTCAACATTTCCAACACGGGTTCCACTCATATTCCCTCTCCCTCTCGGAATATACTTTTGAATGATGTTCTTCATGTACCTGATATTCATAAAAATCTGATATCGGTTCATAAACTATGCACCACTAATCGTGTTTCTGTGGAATTTTTCTCGGATTCTTTTCAGGTGAAGGACTTGAGCACGGGAATCCAGTTACTCCGCGGAAGGAGTACCAATGAGCTGTACGAGTGGCCGTATTCTAGTCCATCTGCTTTTTCACTTTCTGCTTCAATAAAGGCGACATCTAAAGTCTAGCACTCAAGGCTGGGACATCCATCCTTTGCTGTTCTACAGTCTTTGGCGTCGAAGTTCGCTTTACCTGTTTCAGACTTGTCAAAACCTGATAAAACATGTTCTGATTGTAGAATCAATAAAAGTTCAAAGCTTCCTTTTTTAACTAATACAATTTCCTCATCTCGTCCACTTGAAGTTGTTTACACTGATATCTGGACATCTCCTGTTACATCCATTGATGGCTTTAAGTACTACTTGCTACTCGTAGATCACCACACTTGGTATTCGTGGCTCTACCCTCTTAAACGCAAGTATGATGTTAAAGCAATGATAATCACCTACACCAAGCTTATTGAGAACAGATTCCAGACCAAAATTGGCACACTCTATTCTGATAATGGCGGAGAATACATAGCTCTCAAGGAATTTTTGCAACAGAATGGCATTACTCACCTGACCACTCCGCCTCATACGCCAGAACTGAATGGAATTTCAGAAAGGAAGCGCAGATGGTTCTCTTGATACCTCTGCTCAGATCTTGTGGAAACGACAAGATCAACTACTCTATAGCTCCCTCCTTGGTGCTATCTCCACACCGGTTCAACCGCTGCTCTCTGCCACTACCACATCTCAAGAGATCTATCAGACTCTTGAGTCCACTTACGCTAATCCTAGCAGGGCACACATCAAGCAGCTCCGGTACCAACTCAAGACCCTGACCAAAGGAAACAAATCCATTGATGAGTATGTGCAGGGACTCACCACAGGCTTTCACCACCTTGCACTTCTTAGCAGCCCTGTCCCAAGAGAATACCAGGTTGAGTTTATCCTTGAAAACTTACCTGCGGAGTACAAGTCCACTGTGGATCAACTTGAGAGTCGAGAAACCACTCCCTCCATTCCAGAGATCCACGAGAAACTCCTCAACCGAGAAGCTCGTCTCCTATCTGAACTTCCCTCTCAGATGGTGCTTCCAGTCACTGCTAATGCTGCGTACCGTGACAACAACAACAATAGCTGGTTAATGGACAGTGGAGCAACCCATCACATCACGTCTGATTTGGCAAACGTGTCTTACCATCAGCCCTACACTCGTCTGATTTGGCAAACGTGTCTTACCATCAGCCCTACACTGGCTCAGAAGATGTTTGCATCGCTGATGGCACCAACCTCAACATTTCCAACACGGGTTCCACTCATATTCCCTCTCCCTCTCGGAATATACTTTTGAATGATGTTCTTCATGTACCTGATATTCATAAAAATCTGATATCGGTTCATAAACTATGCACCACTAATCGTGTTTCTGTGGAATTTTTCTCGGATTCTTTTCAGGTGAAGGACTTGAGCACGGGAATCCAGTTACTCCGCGGAAGGAGTACCAATGAGCTGTACGAGTGGCCGTATTCTAGTCCATCTGCTTTTTCACTTTCTGCTTCAATAAAGGCGACATCTAAAGTCTAGCACTCAAGGCTGGGACATCCATCCTTTGCTGTTCTACAGTCTTTGGCGTCGAAGTTCGCTTTACCTGTTTCAGACTTGTCAAAACCTGATAAAACATGTTCTGATTGTAGAATCAATAAAAGTTCAAAGCTTCCTTTTTTAACTAATACAATTTCCTCATCTCGTCCACTTGAAGTTGTTTACACTGATATCTGGACATCTCCTGTTACATCCATTGATGGCTTTAAGTACTACTTGCTACTCGTAGATCACCACACTTGGTATTCGTGGCTCTACCCTCTTAAACGCAAGTATGATGTTAAAGCAATGATAATCACCTACACCAAGCTTATTGAGAACAGATTCCAGACCAAAATTGGCACACTCTATTCTGATAATGGCGGAGAATACATAGCTCTCAAGGAATTTTTGCAACAGAATGGCATTACTCACCTGACCACTCCGCCTCATACGCCAGAACTGAATGGAATTTCAGAAAGGAAGCCGATTCACGATCTGTTCCGTGTACATTCCTTGGATATTCCACAAGTCAAAGCGCTTATCTCTGTCTTTCACGATCTGTTCCGTGTACATTCCTTGGATATTCCACAAGTCAAAGCGCTTATCTCTGTCTTCATAATCCAACTGGGCGAATATATGTCTCTAGACATGTCCGATTTACAGAATCGATATTCCCGTTTGCTTCACCAGCACCGATTGTCATCACTACGGACGAATCATCTCATCCCGTGTCGCCTGTTGTGACTAGAATACCGGCTCGTGCTCATCCTCCTGGATTCCCGACCTCTGGTCCTCACCCTCCACCGCGCGCAGCTCATCCCGCACCGGTCTCATCACCGCGTCAATCTCCGGTCTTGAATTCTCCACGACAAGGTATGGGATCTTCTAACATTGAACGCCGCGTTTTGTTACAGGTTAATGAACCTGTTATAACTTCTCAAAACGATGACGTTAATGCTACCTCCACTAGCCCAACTCAATCTCAAGACCCAGCTCCAATCAACAATTTTGGGCCTAATATTCAGCCCATTACTGATTTCAACCAACAAGCTCTTTCTCACATGGACCAGACTTCTGTACCAGCTGATGGGCCCCAGCCCACTATCTCTATAGATCCTATCGCACCAGCTGCTCTTCTTCAAGTGCCTGCGTCTTCTAACCTCCATCCGATGAAGACACGATCCAAGAGCAACATCTCTAAACCCATTCGAAAACTCACCATGGCTGTCACCTCAACACTTATCAAACCAACTATTCCCAAGACCGTACCTGAAGCGTTACGTGACCGCAATTGGAGACTAGCAATGTGCGATGAGATCAACTCACTAATTCAACACGGAACCTACGAACTCGTTCCACCAGCAAAGGATCAGAACATAATTGGTACTAGGTGGATCTTCACACTAAAGTATCACTCGAATGGCTCTCTTGAACGGTACAAGGCGCGTTTTGTTGCAAAGGGTTTTCACCAACAATACGGTATTGACTACGCTGAAACCTTTAGTCCAGTGATCAAAGCCACCACTATTCGCCTTGTTCTTCACATTGCTGTTACTCGTTCGTGGTGCGTACGACAATTGGATATCAATAATGCCTTCCTTCAAGGAACCTTGGACGACGAAGTTTATGTTGCTCAACCACCAGGCTTTATCGACCAAGATCGCCCCACTCATGTATGTCGGTTACGGAAAGCACTTTATGGCCTTAAACAGGCTCCACGGGCCTGGTATCATGAACTCCGGAACCATCTCTTATCCCTCGGATTCACCAACTCCTTAGCCGACGCATCCTTGTTTGTTGCTCGAACCGGTACGACTCTCACCTACATCCTTATATATGTTGAACGACTCTCACCTACATCCTTATATATGTTGACGACATTCTCGTTACAGGTTCTGATGCACAAGTCGTCGAGAAATATATTGCTGAGCTCGCAGACCGTTTTTCTCTTAAGGACTTAGGTGACTTATCCTATTTTCTTGGCATTGAAGCCTGACGACATTCTCGTTACAGGTTCTGATGCAAAAACATTGTCGACAAATACATTGCTGAGCTCGCAGACCGCTTCTCTCTTAAGAACTTGGGTGACTTATCTTATTTTCTTGGCATTGAAGCTGTGCGTACTACGACAGGACTCCACCTCACACAACAAAAGTACATTCACGATCTTCTTGCCAAGACCAACATGTCTTCCGCCAAACCAGTCGCCACTCCCATGGCTGCTCAACCTAAGCTTTCGCTTCACTCTGGTTCTGCTTTAGACAATCCCACCGAGTATCGACAGGTTCTCGGCAGTCTTCAATATCTCTCCATTACACGACCGGATATTGCTTACTCAGTTAACCGCCTCTCTCAGTTCATGCACCGTCCCACTGATTTGCATTGGCAGTCGCTCAAACGCATCCTTCGCTATTTAGCTGGCACCTCATCACATGGACTTTTCTTTCGGAAAGACTGACCAAGCACTCTACATGCTTTTTCGACTTTTCTTTCGGAAAGACTGACCAAGCACTCTACATGCTTTTTCGGACGCTGACTGGACTGGTGATACAGATGATTTCGTGTCCACCAATGCTTATCTCGTCTATCTTGGCAACAACCCCATCTCCTGGTCTTCCAAGAAACAACGAGGTGTTGCTCGATCATCCACCGAAGCGGAATATACGGCTATTGCTAATACCGCTTCTGAACTACAATGGATATGCTCCCTTCTTACTGAGCTCCATATTACACTGCCTGACAACCCCGTTATTTACTGCGACAATGTTGGAGCTACTTATCTCTCAGCGAATCCGGTCTTTCACTCCAGAATGAAACATATTGCCCTTGATTATCACTTCATTTGACAGAATGTTCAGGCCGGGAAACTACGAGTGTCTCACGTCTCAACTCATGATCAACTTGCTGATGCTCTCACCAAACCATTACCACGTCCACGCTTCCTTCAGCTATCTTCCAAGCTCGGAGTGTCCACGGCCCCTCCAGCTTGAGGGGGCGTATTAGAGATATGATAGTTATTATCATATCAATCGTATCTCGTCAAATCCTCCACAAGATATTCGTCAAATCCTCCACAAGATATTCACTCATATATTTTATGTCTTAAATTACTCTTATCATTTACTTGTAATTATTCTCTGTAATTTGTATAAATATCCATGTACATTCACGATGAATAATATCCTTCTTCATACATTCTTACAAGCCAAGCCTTCCCCTCCCACTGGATCTGCAGTTAGGTCTGCTACTGCTTCAAATTTGACTTGTCTATTTCACTAGTTGTAGATAGGATGCTTATAATCAAAAACAACCAACTTTATATGCAAAAAAACGTGTTGGTGCATGGTGAAGACTTTTATTAAACTATTTACATGTTGAAGTCCCATTGTATATATTTATTATTATAGAATTCACAAATAATATTTTGTCAAACAATAACTATATTATGACCTTTTTTTGGTAGTTGTAATTCGAATCTTTATCTTTTATAATGATATTTTTTGGCATCAAAGAATTGTTATTTTTTCGTAAATTTTAATAAATATTTTGTTCTTTTATAAAGATATTTGTTTTTCAAAAAATAAAATCACAAAGATAAATGTCTTTATGCAAAATCTATAAAGTATTTCTTGTTTTGTCCCTATTAATTCAACTGAAGTTAACAAAAACAATTTATATTCGACAATGATAGTGAGCACCTTTTGGAAAGTCTTTACGTAGTTTAGCTCGTTTAGTTCTTAAGTTCATGTGTTCTGTGAACTCGACTATTCCCTTTGGTTTCTCCATGGGAAGATAATGAGAGATAAACAGAGAAGAAGAGATGAGTTAAAAGGTTAAATAGAGAAAAATTATAGATTATGGTGATTATTATTTAAGGCGATTTACAATTAATTAACTGTTGTAATTTGAATAAGTTTTATGATTTAAACTGATATATATATATAGGAATAATATATATATGCATGTCTCGCCTCACGGTCTGATGTTTTTGGTTACGACTACGAGTATGTGACCTGCCATTGATAATTGATTGATTCAATTTGGAAATTATATATAAGTATAAAAAATCCTTTTTTTCTATTTTTTTCCCAAACCAAAATGAATTAATCTAAATGATTCAATTTGGAAATTATATATAAGTATAAAAAATCCTTTTTTTCTATTTTTTTCCCAAACCAAAATGAATTAATCTAAAAAATCCTTTTCATATTTTTTTATTGCACGAAAATTATGATATTTTGCTTGTTGACCGAGGTTTATTTTATCAGGAAATTTTATTAGAACTAGATTTCTATAACGGATGGTTAACTAAGGATAATTTTAATTAAATCGACAAGATTCTAGAAGTTTGCCAGATTACACAATAATATAGGAGTTGTTATTAGTTAAATAATTTTTATAGAGTTTACAAATTTTGAATCTTGAAGGGATGACTTTAATCTTTTGGATGCGTTCGAGGACCTTAACTACTTCTTTCATATCGGGTCGGCTTTCAGGGTCTGGCTTGATGCAAGAGCGTATGATGCGTCTCATCTCTGTAGCAACTTTGGATGTGTATTCACCTTTGAGATATCTCTCCATTATTTGTTTCACCCCGCGGTTGTTTGAGAGTTTTGGTCTTAACCTTTCAGCTAGACTCTTTTGTTCCCGGCTTAAGTCGTATGCGTGCCGTCCGGTCAATACTTCAAGTAAAACCACACCAAAGGAGTATACGTTACTCTTCTTAGACAAACGCCCTGAGGATGAGGAAATAGAAACTAACTGTTAACAATTTGTTCAACTACTTGTGTACTATATGCTCACTTCAAACTGGACCGACCCAGAAAGTAGGCAACCTAGGACATCAAAACAAAAAAAAATAAGGGAGAAATTTGTAGTTGACGAGTTCCATACTAATTTGGATATATCTTGGTCCTTGATCTGATGAGATTATAGACTTAAGGTCCATAAAAAAAAACAACAAGAATGATTTATGCTTTTCTATATGTACCTGTTGCCATATATTCAGGAGCAACATAACCCAATGTGCCCGGGACGATTTCATCCGAAATGTGTGTGTCCTCTGCTGGTAGTGGTAGACTGAAACCCCAGATCTTTGCCTCATAATTCTACACCCATATATCAAACAGACTTCTCACTAACGAAACATTATTAAAAATACAACATGTACACTAGTGTAAATGTATAAGTATATATAAGAATGTTAATGGTGAAGTTAGTGGGTGATACTATACAATGGAATTTAAGTTATAGACTAACCGAGTCGAGAAGTATTTGGGAAGATTGGAAGTCTCTAAGGATTGGAAGTCTCTAAGGATTCTTTGTAAGTCGTGTAGAAACGCAAGGCCACGAGCTGCACCGACCATAGCCTTGATCCTTAGCTCCCAAGTAAATAAAGTCTTTAGGAATCCTAAATAAAATAAAGATCATCCAGATATGATCAAAATCTTTTTTTTTTGTGATCAGTACTTGTTAAAACACCAGAACAATGTTTTTGTGGTAGTAAGAGATCAAAATTACGGTCAAAAAGATGATCCTCAACACTTCCTCTGGGCATGAACTCGGAGACAACCAGAAGCTCTGTCCCTTCATGACCGTATCCTAATAACTTCACCACATTTGGGTGTGAAATCATCCCGTGGAAGTTAATTCCCGACTGTAGAAACTTATAAACAAAACCACAAAATCTGGAATTTAGCTTATTTTTTACCTTAACAATGAATTTTTGTTCCGTCAAAACATCTAATAAACCAAGTGAAAGATATTGGACTCATAAATATTTTACAGATAAAACAATGCTTAAGAACTTACATGCCAATATTCTAATTCTTGGACAGGTCTCCCGTAATCTATTCTCCTGATGGCGACGGCCATACCGGAACCGGGTTTGCACGGAGCAAGAGTGTTTGTATCGATCCAACCTTTGTAAAAGTTGGAATATCTTCTTAGACCCACTGACAACAATGATTCCCGTGCGAAATTCCTTGTCGCCACTTTTAGATCATCAAAACTAAATTCTTTTAAGTTTGGAGATTCAAGTCTTTGACCGGGTTCATTTGTCGTGGAAGAAGACAAGATCTCTGTTCCATTGTTGTAACAAATTGTCAAGAAAAGAAAACAGATAAATAAGAAAGTGAGGAACGAGGGTAAAACAACAACTTGCAAACCGATTGTTGTTTCAGTAACTTGAGTTAGACTGATCTATTCGTATTTATGTGTTTTATTCTATTTTTTTTTTTTTTTTTCAATTTTTTTTTTTTTTGTCAAGAATGTGTTTTATTCTTACTATGTTTGTCTTTTATTTGACATGAAACCATTCTGGAATTGTACTTTTTATATGAACAATTTGTACCTGTAGTCCCGGCCAGGTCTATGTTTTGGATTGGATGCGACTCCTCCGATGTCGAAGCATCCAGCTTCGTATTTTCAGCCATCTGTGGAAACTCTTTGCACTCCCTTCGTTCGTTACATAAGTGTACAAACAATAACAATGATCAATCACCATTTGCAGAATTTTCTAATTTATCTTCTATAAACAATAGAAGCGTGACAATGAAAAAAACAAATATTAAGAGATGGTTACCTATTATTGAGTGAGAAACGTTGTTTCGTAGCTTCATCCTCCCATTCAACAACATTTATCCATTCTTTCTCGATTTTCACTTCGACTTGATTCCCTATAGCGCTCTCAGAATTGAATGGAAGTCTTTTCAGCTCTGGACAACGCCTTATCTCTATATATTCCAGAACTTGGAAGCGTAGAGGAGTCCAGTAGATGCTCTTCAGTTTAGGTAAGCCATCTAAGACGAGCTTACTTAGACTTTTAAAGGGCTGCTCACTCGTTTCACCCGTCTTGGCTATAGCTTTCTCTTTACTTATTACCTCTTCCAGTAACGGACATTGAGATAAACTTAGATCGCTCATATTCGGGGCTTCTACCAACCATGTCAACTCCCTAAAACATTCACACCCATGTATAGTCACTGTGCGCATGTTCTGGAATTGTGTGCTTTTTATCTCTCGGATATTACATCTAAGCATAGTAAAGTCGCGAAGACCCAACATAGTGTTCAATGGTAATACTCCTCTACGAGCTATTGTAGTTTCGGTGAGATGTAAACTCTTAATAGAATTTAACAAACGATGGATACTTAGCAACCTTTGCAAAACAGAATATCCTCTCACGGTTAGACTCAACTCTTTCAGGCTCTTCAATAGTCGTATATCCTCCATTAACTTGAGATCCATAGGAACAGACTGATATAATCTTAGTACTTGCAAATTCAATAAACTTGCTATCACGTCAACATCTTGAAGATTAGATGTGTAATCCAAATCCAAATGTATCAAACTCGTAAGCTCTTTTAAACCAAGGGGCAATGCTTTTATACTTGTCCATGATAAGTTGAGAAACCGCAGCAACACCAAGCATGAAACTTCTTCCGGCAATTCAACAAGTTCTCTATTAAATGATAAGTTGAGAAACCGCAGCAACACCAAGCATGAAACTTCTTCCGGCAATTCAACAAGTTCTCTATTAAGCGATAGATCCAAGACTACAAGACCTGTCATCCACTGAAAGAAAGCACCCGAGATCCGTTTTAAGAGTCTATTTCTTCGGAAGATAAGGGTTGTAAGCTCGGAACACCGAAGAGAGGGATCATCTGATATATTCTGAATCTGAGTACTCATCAGTGACATTCTTCTTACTTTCCCCCAGTCATTGACTATTGGCAGCTGATGTATTCTCTCACCGCTTACCACGACAAAGCTTTCCATCTGCCTCCCGAAATCAGATGCTATCCACAAGGCCATTTCACGAACCATACCATGCATCGTTACAGAATATCCATTACCGCGCTCCATCAACAACCGCATCCTAACCAAATCACAAATGATTTCATATCCTTTTATCTTAGCTGTCTCTTTATCATCTTTTTCAAAGATTCCCTCGCCTATCCAGTAGTATACCAGATCTTCTTTTCTTATATCACAGTTTTCTGGAAACAGAGCACAATAAAGAAAGCATAACTTGGTGTTCTCATCACTCATATTATCATAGATAAGACTTCAATATGGGAAGAACTCCATCTTCCATGTCTGGAAATTCTGCTCTAGATGAAGCCAAAACATGAATTGTGTAACGCCATTCGGGTACAGTTGTTTTGCGCGACATAGTCTCACCAATGAGACTGAGAACAAGGGGCAAACCACGACATGTACTGGCAACTACTCTTGCAAGCTTAGGTATGTCTTGATGACTTGTCAATGTGTTATCTCCCACTATCTCTTGAAACAAATCCCATGCTTCTTCTGGGCTCAAACATGTAAGTTCTACTTGAGCATCAACCCATTTGCTGCTTTCATCACATGCTTCCCGAGATCTAGTGGTGAATACAATTTTGCTTCCATTTTCTCGGCTGCGAAAAGGAACTCCAATTTCCTCGAGAATATCCACTTTCCTCTCTATACCGTCCAATAACAACAAAAATTTCTTTCCCTTTAAGGCCATCAATATTTTAGCTCTCATCTCTTCTTCGGCTCCTCTTCTCCATCGTAAGTCTAATCTTTTGCAAAGTTCCTCCTGTATGCTCTCGATCTCTGTAGACCTCTTAACACCAACAAAGATCACAAGATCAAAAGCTTCTAAGAACTTGTTTTTGATTTCTGTAAGAAGGGTGGTTTTGCCAACTCCATCTCTACCATAAATACCCAAACAATCAAACGATTGGCTACTGGTTCAATCTCTTCAACCATTGAAATCCAACCTTTGACTTCTTGTAGACGTATGTCATCTTCTTTGGATAACATACACAAAAGTTCATTTCTTACTGCGTTGAGCTCTTGTGTTTCTTTATACAAAGCTTCAAGATTTTCTTCCAGGTTGTCTATATACTTCTGTTTCCCACACAAGAACGGACGTAAAAAGGATTGAACAGATTCAGCGGAGCAGTTATTACCCATTTTTGTGTTTGTAATTTAGAAATGAGCAAGCAAGAAAATGAAGATGGCAGAACCAAATCTGATGGTTTAGTTGATTGGACTTTTCAAAGCTGCAGTACATTGGATTTTTCTAATTTCATGTTAAATTTTTCAACACATGACCTCATGACCACTTATGTTATTTCATTTTAGTTTCAAAATAATGTTTTTTTGTGGAAAGACAAATTTTACTCTGTTATTTCATTTTAGTTTCAAAATAATGTTTTTTTGTGGAAAGACAAATTTTACTCTCTAAAAAGGAAAGAGAGATGCTTATCTCAGAGTATTCTAAAAACCCTTCCCGACAAGCCGCGCGCATACGGTGCGTGAAAGATGCTTATCTCAGAGTATTCTAAAAACCCTTCCCGACAAGCCGCGCGCATACGGTGCGTGAACTATGGGAACGGGACAGAGGCTCCGGCAGCTGCATTTTCCGTGTCCCTTATACATACTCTAGTTAGGATATATACTTTGGGCTGGACTGATGGCGGTTTGGTGCGGTGGAGGAACGATAAAGACGGCAGATCTCCAAAAATGAATAAGCCGTTTTTTCGTCTCCGATTCTCTTTTCAAATCTCACGATCCTATGATTGTCGGCGAGTCAAGATCCTCTCCAATGTTGGTGCGATCTTTAGCCTCCGTACTCCATGCGTCAAATCATTGGCGGTGGCGTGACGACTTCGTTTTCTTATCAGGGCTTAGATCAGCAACGACCAGGGGCGGACCCAACTTCAAAAACAAGTGGTTCAAAAATGTTACTTAATGGAATTGAATTAGGACTAATGCATTAAATAGGGGTATCTTTCCCATTTGGCCACTTCAAAATTGATTGTAGAGTGTTAAAATTAAAATTATTTGTTTTTAACCGGGACAAGTGTTCCCATACTTGCTCACCTAGGTCCGCCACTGGTAACGACAACGTGGTTTGGCCGAGAAAAAGTTTTTCAACGGTCTTGCATGCAGTTCGCTACCTAAGGGACCATATAGACGTTTACAGATCTGTATGGGGTGAGATCCACATGCTTGGGTGGTTGGTGTTTAGGCTCTCGTCATTCATCTTGGTCAGGGGATGAAGTTCTCCTGCGTAAGCTCAACCGAGCGGGCTACGTGGTCTTTAAAGGGAAATGCATGTCACCCAAACTTTCTTGGACTGGTGGTACTACCGCATGTATTTAGTGCTGCAGGTTGGAGGTAACGAATTCGAGGGAAGCCTGGGAAGGGACCATATTACATGCTCTGGACTCCGGTCCGAATTAATTTTCTCGGCAAACCCATTTAGGATACCGATTAATCTCAAAAAAAAAAAAAAGGAAATGCATGTCACCTAATTATTAATCTCAAAAAAAAAAAAAAGGAAATGCATGTCACCTAATTTTCGACTATTGTCTTTAATTCTATTTAGTTATATGGTTTTGAATATAAGTGGTTATCTATTTTTGAATGGAAGAATGTACCATTGCAAAGAAAAATATTAATCATTTTAATTTTGATATTATCATATTTTTAAATAATTATTTGGTTTACATTATTTTCTTTCACACTGAAATATATATATATGTTTAAATATACAATATTTTCTTGTAAGTATTGACGAAAAATATATCGCGCTTGAACTTGTGTCTATGGTTAAACTTATTAGCAACAAATATTTTATTTATCTTTTAAAAAAACACTTTATGATTTCACTTCATATTACCAGCAATTTGAATTTTTTATACTTAGATAATTTAGATTTTTTTTTCAAAAAAAAAAATAGTGGTTATTTCGAATAAAAAAATATTTAATCTGAACCTGAATCTGAAACGATAAGTATTTTAGAATTGAGAATATTTCCTAGAATGCTATTATTCTTTTAGGATTTCCAAATATGCCATTTTTTCATATGCTATCTATTTTGAATTTTTTTCCTCCTTATATATGTGTAGAATTTATGATGACACACAAATTATTTTTTCTCTCCCCTCACAGTCTTTCGTCTACGCTAGTACCACTGTCCACACCACACCATCACCACCGTCTGCTACCGCTATCCCTAACACCACCAACACCACCGTCGCTACAGTCGGAATGACTCGGGAAAATTTTCAACTGAGATAACACAAAAGTACACTCAATTTAAAAACAGTCGGAATGACTCGGGAAAATTTTCAACTGAGATAACACAAAAGTACACTCAATTTAAAAATTTTCCCTTGTCATTCCCCTAAGTAATCAACTCGAGGTTCCTTAACGCTCAAGTCCAACTACCTATTTGGTTTGCCCGCTAGCAAGGTAGATACCATTTCAAAGCACAAGTCATTTTATTGCAAAACCAAATTTCTTATTAAAACATACTTGAGTTCCATTACAAAATAGTTAAGCGGAAGGTAAATTCGAGGTTAAACAATCCGAGGATCTTTATACTATAACCCAATCCCCTTTTTGTTCTCCCCATAGGTTCGGGACTACCATCCAACACTAAGTCATCATGGTAGTTTCCTCAACTACCGTCTAGAGGCGAACCATCTCTAGACTTAGATTCACAGGTTATGTCCCACATTGCTCTCGAGAAACACATTCCCTGAAATGCAACACGTACATATCCATTCTTTTACTCTTTCTATCATAAACGTAGTAGCCATGCGCCACCTGGGGAAAGGGTGGCTAGCCACTTTCCATTGGACGACTTACCTACGCAGCAAGTCAAGCCTCCACAGGGCTATCGGAGGGTGATCAGTGCCTCCTCGCATGCACGAGAGCTCCAGGTCCCAAACCGGGTCTGACCCACACATCCATTCCCGACACAACAGTGTACTAGTCCCAAGTCCTATTACTCCCTCTAGGACTAATCTTACCCGACTCAATATCAACCGATACACTAATTTAGCGAAGTACGACTAATAACCACATTACTAAACAAGCATTGCATAACTCAATCAACACACAGATATCAAGAATAACACAGCGATCAAGTAATTCACACAAGCATTCTCATCACTCAATGCAAGATCATCAAATTAATAACAGTACACAAATATACGATCTTATTCAACGACGTACTAATTCAATCAAGAACGATATTACTACTCGACCATATAATCAATAAAGCATACTTCTACCGATGGATACAAGCATTAATCTAACTCAATACATTTATACGTTCCAAGGCATTCAGTCGACAATCTAACTCAATACATTTATACGTTCCAAGGCATTCAGTCGACAATGTTAATGCAACTCAACCTTTACTAGCAAGTCTTATGCACTCAATGCATGATGCTAGTTAAATGAACATTTTCAATCAAGGCTTCTTTCTAATTAACCATACATGCTCAGGATCTTAACAATATGTTTCTGGTCTATATGACAGCATCCTAATCTTCACTAATGCATTTCTCATGACCATTTCAAATCACACTTAACTATTAACATATATCAATGCCGTATAGTGAGTACAATGCAATAGCTTAGTAATATAAACATGAAAATCTTATGAAATGCTCATCCTCAATCTAAGATAGCTACCCGGCCCCAAACATGAGCATAAACCCCAACATAAGACATCTTCCCATAACCTCCTAATATCCCAAAATTTCGGTATAATACATAACATTTCAAAAATCCATAGTAAATTCATAACTTGATCAAAAACCTCAAATCCTTTCACTTCAGCTTCCTTAAAGACTCTAGTATCTTATAAAACTACACTCATAAAACGTCTCATACATTTCCCTCTTTACCCTTACAACATCCCACACGACAACAGTTAATCTTCAAGCAACACATGCAAGAAACTAACAACCGTGGCTCACTTAGAACCGACAGAGACTCTAGGTATCCTACAACCAACCATCCCCATAAGGATACTAGTAGGTATCCTACAACCAACCATCCCCATAAGGATACTAGAATCAAAGGTCGGGTAAGATATAAACCGTCATTACTTCGGTATCACTTGGTCGACTTGTTCACTTAGAACATTCTTGACTCGCCTGGGGTTCACTTAGAACCGATGCCTTCACTTCACTTAGAGAGAGAAGGGAGCTTCTAGAGAGATAAGTAAAGAAGAGAGCTGTGTGATTCTCTTACTTAACATTCTATCGGCTCTCATGGACAAGACTACCAAACTCCCTGAGATTGGTTTTATGCCTTGGAATTCTATAATTCCTTCATCTCTTTTGAACTTCAAACGACCCTTAAAACAATTGATTGTCGCTTTGTTCCTTCCTAGCCAATCCATGCCCAAGATTACTTCGTGTTTCTCAAGGGGGATGACTA
>CM071719.1:4592096-4609590 GCA_036630335.1 Physaria fendleri | reverse complement strand
TACATAAAGACACTTTTCAAGATCTATATAACAACCAGTGTCCAAGATCAATCTGTACGTCCCTATGTCATCAATTCGTGCTTTCATCCTGTTTCCCATGAACAAGTACTTTTCAGTTCCTTTTATTGGTTGGATTCAACTGAATCCTTGTTCAATATGAGATACATGAGTAGATGCACCAGAATCAAGCCACCAAGTATTTCTTGGCACTTCAATAAGATTCTATTTCTTGGCACTTCAATAAGATTCAATTCGGAACAACATATAAATGTTATGTACCTTTCTTATCGAATCATGCCTTTCTTTTCTGAAAATCCTACTTGAAGTGTCCCTCTTTCTTACAAAAGAAACACTTCTTCCTTTTCTAGATTTTGCTCTCGGGTCCCTTAAAGAAAGCTTTATCCTTTTTCTTGTCCTTACTTGGTTTCTTTGAGCTGCCACTGGCAACCTTTTTCTTGTCCTTACTTGGTTTCTTTGAGCTGCCACTGGCAATGCCTGTGAGTAGAGCAACTTGATCTTTCATCTTCTTTAATCTCCTCTCCTCTTGAACCAACATAGCCTTTAATTCTGGCAATGCCTGTGAGTAGAGCAACTTGATCTTTCATCTTCTTTAATCTCCTCTCCTCTTGAACCAACATAGCCTTTAATTCCTTAAAGTTCCATTTGTCCTTAATGGTGTTATAGTTCACTTGAAACTGGCTATACTCAAGAGGGTAAAGAGTTCATGATGAATTGGACCAGAAATGACTCATGAACCTCCATACCCAAGGCTGATAACTGATGCCAGATTTGACATGTGTGTAACATGCTCATGGATTGGCTGAAACCAGTCGAATCTTTTCATAGTTAGCTCACTCATAAGGCTTCCTACAATCGACTTGTCTGCCAATTCCGATTGGGATTGATCCTTAATTTTCATCATGAATTCTCTAGCCTTCTCTGTCTTAGGCATAGATGGCTTTATATTTTCTGCCATCTTCATTCTCATGAGATTCAAGCACAGCCTGTTAGATCGCTCCCAAGTCACATAACGGGACTTTTCAAATTCAGAGGTATCAACTGTAATGGCATTAGGCTCTTCATCAGTGAGGTATCAACTGTAATGGCATTAACCAGTGAAGAAGTTCACCGTACCCTCTTCCAAATGGACCCAAATAAAGCCCCAGGACCTGACGGCTTAAAACCAGGTTTTTTCCAATAGAATTGGAGCCTCCTTGGTCCATCTGTTGTGTCAACCATCAGCCAATTTATGAATACAGGTCTAATGGACAATCAACTCAACTCAAAATTGTTCTGTCTTATCCCAAATACCTACCCCAAACCAACCCTCACAATTCAGGCCAATAAGCCTTTGTAACACGGTGGCTAAAATTTTATCTAAGGTGTTGGCTAACGGATTAACACCTTGTCTTCAACACATTATTTCAACCAACCAATCAGCCTTTCTTCCACGAAGAAGTATTACTGATAATGTGCTTCTAGCTCATGAGCTATTGCACTCATTAAAAACCAGAAGAAGAAAGGAATCATCAATAGCCATCAAACTTGACATCTCCAAAGCCTTTTATAAGGGGATTATTTACAGAAGGTTTTAAGACAACTTGGCTTCAATTCCACATGGAACAGATGGATCATGAATTACAGAACATCCACTCAATATTCAGTCTTAATAAATGGAAAACCTTCAAAGCCTTTCTCCCCTCCATGCGGCATCCGACAGGGAGACCCCCTCTCCCTTTATCTCTACTTATTGTGCTCTGAAGGCTTATCACATCTTCTGCAAAGAGCAGCTACACAGAGGCACATCACTGGCTTTAAAGCAGCAAACTCAGCGCCAAAAATAACACACTTACTATTTGCAGACGACTCACTGCTATTCTGTAAAGCCACAACTCAGGAGTGCTCCACGATAAAAAAAACTCTAGACACATATGCCTCATTGTCAGGTCAGCAAGTCAATTTTACAAAATTTGCTATTAGCTTTGGCTACCTCAGATGTCAAAACATCAAGAAAGACATCAGTATTGTACTTGGAATAACTCAAACAACAAGCTTTGGTAAATACCTTGATCTTCCAGACTTCAACCAAAATAGCAAGAGACAAAACTTCCAATACATCACTCAGAGGGTGGAATCCAAAATTCAAAACTGGTCCTCAAAGCTTCTCCCAACTTATGCGATGCAATGTTTTCTTCTCCCAAAAACATTAATCCAAGAGGTAGAAAGTCTTATAAGAAACTTCTGGTGGACCTCCTCAAAAGATCACAAATTCATCCCATGGATAAATTAGACTAATGTTACTCTCCCAAAGAGTCTTGAGGGCATTAGTTTTAGAGATATAACCTCTTAACCAGGCACTATTAGCCAAACAAGCATGGAGACTCATCGCTGATCCACATACCCTCATGGCACAAACTCTAAAGGCTAAGTATTACAGGAAAAACTCCCTGTTATCATATAAACTCCCACCAACGACAAGTTTTCGATGGAGAAGTGTACATCATGGTCTACAACTACTCAAAACCCGTGTTACTTGGATGATAGGAAATGGGTCCTCCATAAACATATGGAAAGATAACTGACTAAACGTATACCCTCCTAGGCCCCCAAAACCTAGCTCCAAGACTGTAAAACAACACCTCTCCACTCCACAGGAGCTGATGATATCAGACACGAGAACCTCGGACCTCACCAAAGTAAAACTTTTCATTCATCCGTGTGACATTCACCAGGTCTTTCATACAATTCCAAGTCTCACTAGCAACAT
Source organism: Physaria fendleri (assembly GCA_036630335.1). Lineage (NCBI taxonomy): Eukaryota > Viridiplantae > Streptophyta > Magnoliopsida > Brassicales > Brassicaceae > Physaria > Physaria fendleri. Next base: position 4,606,823 of record CM071719.1, on the reverse strand, counting down.
TGACAAACTCATCTAGCCGCTAACAAGACAAGGATCTTACTCAGTAAAATCAGGCTACCAAGCGATCAGCCCTATTCACACAAATCAGCCAACATCATCTACAACTGACACCATAAGATCCCTAGCTAAGCGTCTCTGGTCCCTCAACCTTCCACCCAAAATTCGTATATTTTGGTAGAAAGTCCTCCATAACGCCCTTCCCGTCTTAATGAATCTCAAAACCAAGAGAATCCCCGTAGACAGCACTTGTCCTTTATGCAATGACGCCACAGAAACAATAGATCATCTCTTCATCACATGCCGGGTCTCCAAAGAAATCTGGGAACTTGCAACTCCATCTCACTCTCCACCAAACCAAGCCATAATTCATGACTTTATTGCAGATGCTTGGTTCCAAAGGCAGAAAGCAGACATGAACTTCTTACTTTTTGTTGGATGGCACATATGGAAACAAAGAAATTGTCTCGTGTTCAAAAATGAAAGACAGCCAATTCCCACGACTCTCCACCAAGCCATCTCGGAATTCCATACTTTGGTATCATGCCAAGAGCAACCACATAGTTCCTCCCAATCACAACCTGTAGCACAGGGATTGATCGGGAGACCTACAAGCACAACATTTGTGTGCTTCACAGATGCTTCATGGACCTCACCCCAAGGAAAATATTGGCATAGGATGGATCTTAAAGGACTCCTCCAATAACCCTATTGTGCGAGGAATTGGTGCCTTTTTGGAAAATATTGGCATAGGATGGATCTTAAAGGACTCCTCCAATAACCCTATTGTGCGAGGAATTGGTGCCTTTTTTCCTACGGCTTGTCCGTTGGTAGCAGAAGCTTTCGCCATATGAGAAGCTATCATTTCACTCTCTTTGCTTTGCTACAAGAATATACACTTCAAAGGTGATGCTCAGACCCTATTCTCTATGCTTGAGACACAAGGAAGACCCCCTGTAAATCATATCAGTGGGACGCATATAGCTAGTCTTTTTGAAGATATTAGATATTACAAGCGGAGAGAGCAGGCATCTACTAACTTCTCGTACATAGGGAGAAGCCTTAACACTGAGGCAGATTTATTAGCTAGAAGAGCCAGAAGTGCTCAACTTCCATATAAAATCCAATGGCCGTAAATCACCTCAGTAGACACAAAAAAAAACACACACTAGAGTTGATCTCTCCTCTTTCGTCGTCTGTGTTGCCAATAGATCCTTTTTTCTAATTTTTGTTTGGTTTGTTTGCTTCTGCCAGGGTCTAGAGAGATTCCTAGGATTTTAATAGCAACGATCTAACAAGTAATCAAAAACTCTTGAAGAATTGTCTAAAACTCTGATATAAACGGGTCACCTACGGCGCTTATAACTACTATGCTAGAATACTCATACACCACGACATATCTGTCAAATCAAAGCAGACTTTAATAAACTAACATGTTTAACGAATAGGTTCAATTTTTCACACTTTTTCACACTTCTCTCAAGGAATGATGTTTTTCATAAGAGAATGCTCTCTTATACCTTGTTTTAGCGAATCTATGATCTTTCAGAACTATAGATTCAACCTAAAATTAGAGATTAAGCGACAAACATAATTTTAACATCAAAAACAGATTATAGGCGAAGAATACTAAGGATTGATTCTCTATTTATGCTAAACCTAATGCATATTAAAATCCCTTTTAAATTCTCTAAACCCTAACTAAGAAACTACTCATACATAATAGAAAGAACAAACCAACAGACGCAAAGAGATTGAAATAAATCAAAATCAAGAGGGTTGTGAAAATCTTCTCTAATGTTTATAATATCTCGTCTTCCAAGCAAAAAGAAGTAAAAAGATGAAAAGAGCGTGTAAAAGGTTGTGTAATGAAGGGAATGTAGGTCGAAAGTATAGAAGACATATTTAGAGATATAGGTTAAAAACACATCCCGAAGTGAAAAGATGAAAAAATCAGTCTGTTCCGAGTAATCCAATCGGACAGGTTGTTGATCTGATCTGATCGAGCCAATTTCGCCGCGTCTTCGAAAGGTCTAATCCAATTGGATCATAGTCAATCTGATTGGACGAAATGACGAAAATCGACCAGGAGGTTTCTTCAATCTTCATCTGGTCGAACATAATGTGGTTCGGTCGGACTGAGGTTGATCCGATTGGACTGGTGTTCGAAAAATGACCATAATGCTTTCTTTTTTCACACTTCAATAATCGATATTCGCTTGTCTTGTTTAGGTCACAAACTAATCTGTTAAGACTATAATATAGACAAAAATGATACAATATATCTGCAAAATAAAACACAATACCTAAATTTTAAGATATATCAAATGTATTTTTCGAAGAACTGAACGGTTGGAGAGACAATAAAGCAAAACAATAAAAATTGTAGAAAGGGGTTAGAGAAAAGTTTAGAGAGCGAAATATAAATGATATTGTAGTTTTTTTTTAAAAAAAACTCATTCTTATCGTTCATTTGAAAAGAGAGTGGCACATAATGTTCATATAACATAACCCCGAAAGGTTTACTAGAACCCAAGAAGGATCGATGGTTCCCCAAGAGGGGTAAATCGAGAGGCACGAAGCCAGTACTACAACCAACGACTAAAGAAACGCGAATGAGACAAGGCCCTAACAAATCTAATTACCTAAAGAGTGAATCAAAATTCCTAGAAACCAACAATTAACTATCAAATTTTAGAGCGAGACTTCAGAAGTTTAAGCCTGCAGAGTCTGTAAACAAGATCAACCCAAACTAGATCACTGGATTTTAAAAGCGCGCCTAGGCCTCCAACTTTTTTTAAAATAATTTTTAATTATTATTTCTTTTATAAAGTAAATACTTTTTAATAAATATTATATACTGCATAATATACTTGTCAAATTATATATTATATGATAATATACAAGATACTCATAGGTACTATAATATTATATTTTATCACAAAGGTCATACCGTCGCTTATATGATAATATACAAGATACTCATAGGTACTATAATATTATATTTTATCACAAAGGTCATACCGTCGCCGTGACCGTGGAAGGTCACATGCGGCGAACAGAATCTCTGACGGCACGTTGCTTTTTATTTGAGAGTTTTTTTTTTTTTTTCTTGAGAAAAAAATGATTATAAGTGAGGAAGGTGTCCTGTATCCTGTATACTTTTGCAGTAATAAATATAAAATGAAGATGTTGTAATTAATTGCAGTGGAGCGTTTTGTTATGTAGATAGTAGAGAATGATTTATGACTTTTCTTTACTTTTTTTTTTTTTTTTTTTTTTTTTTTATATATATATATATATATAATAAATGATTTTATAAGGACTCCATCCCCACGATTAAAAACATAATTGATGCATTTTTTCTCGGTTTTCGGTTTTTCGGTCTAAACACACAAAAGAAATTAATGAATTGTAATTTTCCAATTTTAAAATTAATTGTCTATGTCATATCGAATGTTTAGTTGTTTAAATAACGTTTAAAAATTACTTTTGATATTGTTCTTTATGTCGATGACACATCTTCTTATAATATTTGTGAAGTAATATTTTAGATTTTCCGAATTTGTCTTTATGTTTACGGGTAGTTATGTTATATTTTAAGATAAATTAATTTTAGATATTTAATAGAATAATTTTCATACTTATATTTAGAATATTTTTAGTCCATGTACATTACTTGTTTTAATTTTAATGACGACAAAAAAAATGTAGAACTTTTAGGAGTTTGTTAAAATAGATATGTATTAAGTAAGATACATTTTTGGGTATAAGATACATTTTTGTCTGTTATTGTCTGTGAGATACATTTTTGTCTGTTATTGGTATATGCTTCAGAACTTGTACTCTCTTTCATTGAATTCATCACGGTCAAAGAAGAAAACAAATGAGGATAGGAAAGTTGTACTTGTGGAATCTAATTCTTTTCTTCAAGCTTTGACATTATCAAACCTAAAACGGAATGAAGTGGTATGTGACATCAACATTGTCTTTAGTTGTTATAAACTTTTCTGTATTTAGAACTTTCTTTAATCTATACAGTAATGCAGTATATCCCTATGAGACCAGGTATCCTTGCTTTGAACATGTTTGTATATTTTACATAACTGTTACTGGAATGTGTAAGTGTATGGCAAAAAAAAAGACTAACATATTATTAGAAATGAGAAGGATACTGAAGGAGGTTCTATATGTTTAAGTTTATTTGCAATACATTGTATCCCTCAATGCGGTCAATAAAATTATGATCATTGGGGTTTTATTTTCAAATAAACTATACTATTTTTTTAAAGTTATAAAATTATTATCAACGTTAGTTTATCAATAATCGTTATAAATTAGATAAAATTTTAAACCAATTTTAATATAAATTAGCCAATTTTGAATAGCTATCATAATTGATTTTCTAAGCTTTAGTTGATTCTAAGCTTAAGCGATAAAAATAAAGGGTGCCCTCCCTCAATGCGGTGAAGATCCGGTCAGGGAGACTTGTGCGGTGGCTAGGATTTGTCTTCAAGAGATTGCGATATTTTTGGGAGAAAAGAGGAGAGAGGTTAAAAAAAATTCTTTTTTGGTAAAGTCTCTAGATACAGACATTCATCATCTTTTCTCTCATCTTATTATAGTATTTGTGACGTACCAATTCAAAATAAACCTTCATTTTATTATAATATTACGACATTTGCCATTGTAATTAATAGATCATTAATTACTATGATCGAGAAAATACATTAAATCTTTTAAAGAGATAATAATATAATTATTACTGATATTTGAATATATATTAATAAAATTGTAATAGAAAAGGAAATAGACATATATGTATTAAAAATCAGAAACGTACTATTTATATTAATATATTAAAAAACGAAATTACCATTTTTATTTAAATTCTTTTTTTCTACTATTATTAATAAAATTATTGATTGGATATTGTTTTTTATAAAGAAAGAATTTTTTTTTGCTGTAATTTTTTCATATCTATCATTAAATTATATGAATTTTGTTTTAAATAATCGTTGTATTATTTTACATAAAATTTAACGGGTAATCCTTTTTCTAGTTACATGTTAATGAAAAAAATACACAATCTTTTTAAAAAATCAAATATTTGGAAAACTATAAAAGCATTGATTGGCTATTATTTTTTTTTTTTGTTAAAATGATTGGCTATTATTTTTTCCAAAGAAAACGAAACTTTTTCTGTTAGAAAGGAGAAAACTCTCAAATTTATCAGTTAATTAGTAATTTTGTGACAAAAATATAATAATAATAAATTTAAAAATAATTTTGTGACAAAAATATAATAATAATAAATTTAAAAATATGCATGATTTTCTTTTTTAAAAAATAATTAAAATAATATATTTTAGTTTTTAAAAAAATATAAATCCCGTGCAATCGCACGGGAGAAATCTAGTAGTTATGTATTTATTGAATAACAATCATGTTTATGATTGCTTCTAAATTTTTGGAACTATTAGCTTAAATCCATTAACTTTGTATAAGTTACAAATTTTTTAGGTAATATAAGTAATATAAAAAATTTCTTATACATTCCTTAGCTTTAATAATATCAATAATGGAATAAAAATAATACAAAAGTTTGTTAAAATCTTTAAGCGTTTTAAAGTTGGTTTGACATTATCAATTTTAGAATCCAAACCAAAAACAATCATATTATAGTTAAAGATGAGTTATCAATTGATATTGATACAAATTATTCAATTGAAAATATAATTATTTTGTTATGTCTTAAGATTTTAGTAATTAAGACATTAGCATTTGAAATAGTAATAAATTTTCTTTTTAAGAATTTTAAAATTCTGAAGTTTTTTTTTTGAATTTTCTCCTCGTACTCCTCCTCCTCTATTCATATTAACAACCAAAGCTCACTTGAAATATAAATCATTTTGGATATCATTGGCTCTAATATACCAATATATATTTTGTTCTATTCATGGTTTGGTATAGAAAAAATTTAAACACAATAGCAATTAAAAATTATTAAAACAGTTAATATAAAATTGTACTTTGGGATATATTTTTTAAATAAATTTTTTTTTTTTTAACTCGTAAACTTTATTAATTGTATGAATCTAAGCGAAGTAAATCACTAATTACAAATGAAATTTTTGAAAACAGTTTGGTAATGGTAGAAATGTTTTTGACAAAGTATCATCAACTTTATTTTGATCTCTTAGCACCCATTTAAATTGAATCGCTTCAAACTTTACCCTCCATAGTCTCACCTCTCTTATCCAAATATAGATTTTCATGTTTGCACTTGTTCTTTGGATTAATTTAGGGATCTATTGGTTATCTTCCTCAAATATAACCCTATGGAATCCTTTGTCATAACAAAGTTTCATTGACCTTAATAGACTGAAATATTAATTTATTACAATTATTGTGTTTTTAAATATCAACGTGATTATATTAAGGTTTTTCATAATGGTTATAGCCTAAAAAAATTTAAAGCCAAATTTCATTTAATTATTTATTGATACAAATTATTTAATTCAAAACTTAATTATTTGATTGTTTACTTTAAATTTTCGTAATTAAAAAGATAACATATTAGTACTTTTAAAACGTTAATCTCAATATTACTTTGTATGCGTGAAGAAATACAAATTTTTCAATAGGCGGAGGAAGATTGAAAAAGCATTAGATGTCTTGAGAAACTACAACGTACTTCATCTGCCTATGTGGGAGATTCAGAGATAGCAGAGCAAACCGAAAGAAGACCTTGAATATGTTCAGGTAAGTTAACTTCTTTACACTGCCTTTTTCTCATCCTTAAGACTTGTTAGTTAGTATTCTTTAGTTATGCTTTATTTTTTAAATACATGTAACGTTGTAGTTTTCCACAGAAAAGTGAAAAGAGAAGTATATATCCCTTCCAGGAAACTCATCGCTAAAAAACAGACTAACACATTTCTGGTTTGACAAGAGTTGTTGTGCCACTAAAAAAAAAGAGACCGACAACAACAAAAAGGGCCAAGTTTGTTTCTAAAGCCTTGTCTGATGTTCAAACACAACAAGTTTCAAAATACTAACAAAAACCACTTATTCAAGATGTTCTTAGAAAAAATCTTCTTGCAGTAAGGGGTCGACCGTAGTTTCCGCACTTGGCAACCTTCTCCACCAATTTACGATGATCTGCGTTAACACCACAAGCCATGTTAAGTTATCTTTTTGAAAGCTTGTAATTTATATTTGAACTTACACACCACAAGCCATGTTAAGTTATCTTTTTGAAAGCTTGTAATTTATATTTGAACTTACTTTGGTTACAGAGAGTGCGGCTTGGATCACATATTGGAGAAGATACTCGAAGTTTGAAACTGAGAGAAGCTCGCAGATTATCTCAGCTCGACTCTCGGGATACTGCTTTAGAAACTTCTCAATGACATGGCTACTAAACTTCTGAGTTGCTAGCTTAGCATAATGCGATATAATCTGAATCAGCAACTTGACTGGGGGAATTTGATGCTCTATTATTTATTGACCCACGTAGTTCCTACAGTATTTCAATAACCTTAAAGAAAGTCATTCAAACTATACCTAGATGAGTCTAGAAGTGGAGATTAAAATTCACCCAAAAGGATATTGAGAGAGTGAGTTTCTGATTATCTCATGATGAGTCTTTCAAGTTGGAGTCCAACAGAGTTTGAAAGACAGCATTGAAGAACACATCATCCATAGCGATGAATAGCAATCTCAACACAGTGCTTTGTAGCAGCTTTTAACAGAAACTGTCACCAATATCAGAGGTTAAGAAGAATACAATGATGCAGAACAGCTTCTAGAAGGGGGGAAAAACATAGCAACTTCATTCATGATTTAGGCATACAGTATAAGTTCAGGCCTTGAATTAATCTTGGTTTCCAGAGGCATCTTAAAGCTTCTGCTCCAATTCACCTTTCTGAAATTGTAAAAGGGTCTTGTGCTCAAACCAACATAACGCAAAACAAAAAAAACAAACAAACAGGGTTCTCCATAACCATACCATGCAATTTGCTCAATTTATCAACTAAGCTTTCATTCAGCCTGTCAATTCCTCTATCTTCTTAAAGGCTTTTTGATTACTACCTTTAAATGTAAAAAAAAAGGAAAAAGTTGTCTCAGTTGAAAATTCAAGAATATTCATTACACTCGAATTCACAATTTAGATTATATAATGGACTTGCCTCATAGTCTTCTATTATACCATCTGCTAGTGCTTTTGATATATCTTAGATAGTTTTCTTCCCATTCCACACTCTTGATGCAGGTTACTGTAATGAAGAGTTTACTTCCTAAGAACACAGTGAATAAACACTATAAATAAGACCAAGGAATCATGTTTGAACTCACTCAGACCCGAGAAGAGACGTTCCTTCACCAAAATAAGTTGCAAGTTTAGTTTTTGCAAGCTTACTCTTTACACAGAGAAGTATACTGAGAAAAGAGTCTATCTCAACTAAACAAATCAAATAAATTGAAGAAAACTTATTTAAACAGGGACAGGATGCTTGTGAGATACGACAACTAACAAATCCAGTGAAGAGTCACTATTAATAAAGTTGTGGAGGATTCAAACCTGATGATTCTCTACCCAGTCGATGCACAGGGACAAGGTGCGATTTACGAGATCTAGTTAAAGAATTCGATTTTCCAAAACACCACTGTAGTTTCGTCAACAAAGTTCGTTGCTGGAAAGTCCTCCAGGGAATACTTGAAGTCCGAAAGGTTTGATTACAATACAATTACAATACATGATATCCACCAAAGTATGCACATCACTGCAAGTCCAGAAGAAAGTTAACAAAACAAATTATCTCCCAAATACTCAATTTCATCAGAAACTCAAAGGTAAATCAAATGCACCCTAAAAAAAACTAAACAGGAAGTTGCATTGGTCATTACTTAGATATGACAGCAATCGAAGAAACAATCTTATGAATCATTTACCATATCATCGTCTTCATATAAAACTTCTAGCGAGTAAGGCGTTTCAGGTTCTTTCCAAAGAAGTCTAAGGTAAACAACGTAGAACCACTCATGAGAAAGAAAAGGACAAAATGAGACACCTTTTCAAATTTTAGAACCTAAGATCCATGGATGAATTAAAGAACCTAAGAAGTATATTGGGATCTTTTACAACTTCCCCATCAATTTGTATATGCCCATAAACAAAATGACATAACGAAGCACACAAAGTGAAAAACATTTGGGTATAAGGAGCAAACCTGTCCTTTTTGGATCCGTTGAATCCACCTGGGAAGTAAAGATGATTAGAGAGAAACATAAGAATCGATGTTGTGGAGAAGAGAAGACTCTGCATACGGATCTATGCGTCTCAGTTTCTTTCCATCTTCACTAACAACCTGTTAGATGACTCAAAAATTAAGTACAATACAAAAGGCTTGATTGGTTGGGGCTGTAGCTTTGGAGTTTTGGCTGTAGATTTTTGGCTGTGCTTTATGAATCTACAGCCAAAACTCCAAAGCTACAGCCCCAACCAATCAGGCCCAAAATTTAGTGAACAAAAGAAAAACACAAACGATAATAAAGAACTCAAAAGATACGAAGAACAACAGATGAAATTGAATGAACAAAAGAAAAACACAAACGATAATAAAGAACTCAAAAGATACGAAGAACAACAGATGAAATTGAATCTGAGCTTGTACGTTAACGGAATCGTCAACTTTGAACGGATTAGAAGATTGAATTCTCTTAGATGTAAGATTCCGGATGAATTTGGGACTTCAATTGTTGGATCAAGACAAATTTGATTGTTATAATTATCGAATCGGCGAGACGATTTCTTCATACCTGGAAATGAAGTGGCCATTTGATCTCCTCAGCACCAAGACCCATTAGTCTTACTCCATCTTCTATTTGCTTTCCAATGGCTCCCACATCCTGAGGTTAATGGGTTTACCATAACCTTGTCCATTCAATCATTGCCTCAAAGAGTCTACGCCACTACAATTTCCCTACAATAAAAAAATACTTACGCATTAAATCACAATCATATTAAAAATATTCAAAGACCTGTTTTCGACACACGTGATAACTGAAACTCACAAAACAAATCTCAGATGTTCCAGTTTCTAGATGAAGCTACAGCAACTTATCAGTTATATCATCTGTTTGGAAGCATTTGCTTTAAATTAAGATCAGACACAAACACTGACCCAAAGTGACATCAATTCCCATGAAGATTTAGGCACTGTGCCTAATTCATTAATCATATCTGATAAAACCTACAAAGAAACAACAGCCTCGTTTTTATTGACACACTGATAAAACCTACAAAGAAACAACAGCCTCGTTTTTATTGACACAAATTTGGATTGGTTCCAGAAATTTTCCATGGGAAAAGCTACAGCCTGTCTAAAATTTAGAGAATTAATGTGGATGCTGCAGCAAGTAAAGTCACCTTATTATCCTCCATAGACTTGAGTTCTTGTCTCCATTCTTCCAACTTAGAGAACTTCTCTAACTGCTCTGGATTTATGTCTCATGGAGCAGTCTTCTGCTGTTGAGTTTCAGTGAGTCGGATCTGCAAATGTTAACAGGATACAATTAACACTTTGACCAATATCAGAGACATAAATTGTTCTAGTACTAATTTTTCTTTGACATAGAAGCTCTTCCTGGTAACCTCACTTTTCCTACTAATCAAATTATCAAAATTAGAACACAAGCTATCTAATAGAGTCACTCACTAAGTCTACATTTTGTTTACCTCCTATAGCACATAAAAAATCAATTTATTTAGAATCAATCGTCACTTTTCCCTCATTCCCTTTCAATAAAAAACAAATCACAATGGTGTAGCATTTGGAAAATAGATACTAATAGAGTCACTCACTCGCCTACTAATGATGGGAAAATGCAGAGCAAATCCAAGAAGATTAAGCCTTTTACTTCACAGTTATTACACATCAACCAAGATTTTCAAACATAGTATTAACCAAAAACACAACCAAATAGGTAATCAAATGGGACATTTTACTTTTTCAAACATAGTATTAACCAAAAACACAACCAAATAGGTAATCAAATGGGACATTTTACTGTAATATTCTCAGTTTCCCACATCGTAAGATTGAAAACACACACATGAATTACAGAGGGGCCAATTTGTCAGACAAAGACAAGCAAGCAACAATATAACATGAGAAAAGAAATCTTTTTCTTTATCTAATTTTTTCTCATGTCCCTGGACAATAAAATTCAAATTTGTATAGTTTATTCTCAGTTTCCCATATAGAAAGACTAACAACACACACTCTTTTACGAAGTAGCCAATATGTAAAACCATGACAAGCTACAGACCACAAGAAAAGAAATGTCTTTCTTCATCTACTAATGATAGGAAAATGCAGAACAACACGAAGAGATGGAATCTTTAGTTCCCTAAGGATTCCTTAGGAGATCTGGACGGTTTAATTCCAATTTCCCACATACTGAAACACAGAAACTCTTTACATCTAGAGTCCATTTGCCAAAACCCAAGAAAAAGAACGCTTTATTCATCTAATTGATTCTCCTAAATTGAAAGGAAAAGGAGAAAAATCACCTCAAGGGAAAATAATCGGATGAGGAGAGGAAGACACAGCGGCTAGCAGAGCAGATTCATGATTAAGAAGTCTTTCGTGGAGGTCGGAGAATGAGATTGGCGTGTCTCTTGCATTAACAGCATCAATGGCAGGATGATATTCATCACCAAGACCCACGAAAACTTGTTCTATGATGTCCTCTGCATCGATAGGTTTACCAAGAAGAGCCAACTCATCACATTTGTAGTTAATGGATCTGAAATATTCACTTACTGATTGAGCTCCTTTGACACAATTCCGAATTTGAATCTTTAATTGACGAATATGTCCACGAGAAGGCTGACCAAAAGTCTGCGCAAGTAAATCCCAAACCTCTTTTGCATTGGTTGCTATTGAAACCACTTATTGAACAGGCAAAGTTATGGCACCAATCAAGGAGCTGTATAGAAGCTGATCCTGTCTACACCATGCTGCAATGCTGGGTTGTCTGTTGTAACACCATCAACCGTGATTGTCGAGGACGATTTGAGAGCAGAGTCTTCAAGAAAATGATGTAGTTCATGAGCTCCTAAAAGAGCACGAACCTGTCTACACCACATCAAGTAATTCTGATTTATGAGATTTGTCACACTCGACATGTTGACATAGAGGAGTGTTGTTTGTGGTGCTTGTGTGTTAAACACTATTGTACGTTCTGTTGTTGAATCTTGAGACATGATGAGAGAAAAGAAACAAATAAAAAAAATTAAGGGAGAAGAAAGAGATTAGACAAACTAGAAACAAAGAAATTAAGAAGAAGAAGACGGAGATGTCGTGAAAAGATGGGAGATATCGTGAAAAGAGGATGAAGAGATTAAGAAGAAGAAGACTGTAAAAAGAAAATAGAGGGTAAAATCCTAATGCTCTGATACCATGTTAGGCAATCTGATTAATTCTATTAACAAGCTTCTATCTTATTAGAGTTTTACAAATACATAAAAGGCACCAAGAATATTGTTATAACGGCTATATACTAATCGCGAATATTACATTCCTTTATTTCCTTATATTTTCAATTTACTATGCATTTTTTTAATGAATTTGTCTTCTATTTTTATTTATATTTTATAACATTATTTTATAATTGATTGAGCTGTCTTATTGTTTGTGTTAAACCATTTAATACATGTAATTAATATATTTTCTAAAATATTATGATTCTAACTAAAACCCCTTATGTTTTGAAACCGAAGGAATAATGATTAATTATAATTAATTTATTTAATGAATCAATAGAATCTGTGCGAAACACGAGGTTATCAACATCTAGTATATATATATCATAGTAGATATTTTACATTTCGATGTGATTGCAACATTAATTAAATTAGAAAAAAATAGTTTTTGTAAGAAGAATAAAGAAATATTTTACATATCACTCTAGCAAACAATATGGAGTTTACGTTGAATAGATCAATTCAAACAACGATTTAAGGAGATAAATGACTAAAATTAGATTCGTTTAGCTTATATAGAGATTTCATTCGTTTTATCATTTGCGAAACACCATCTATTAATCGTGTCAATTCCTAGGATGATTAAACACATTCAACTCTTCTCGTTCACCGTTTTAGCCATCTTCACCATTCTACTGCTTGGTATGTATCTATATTTTAAACCGCTTAAATACATTACAAATAATCAAAATATACATAAATTTTGTTGTTGTGAATGCCATTTTTTTTTTGGTGAAATCTAAATGTATAAATTCTTTTAATTAAAATAAAAACACTAAAATATATATATGGTCAGGAGGAAGAGTTGTTGGAAATGAGAATGGAGATGGGTTTCCAAAAAAATGTTTCGAAGTAATGCCGAAACCAGGGAAGTCGTGTACTCTCCAAGATTGTGGGTTGAAGTGCATTGTGAAGTATAATGATAAACTTGAAGCAGCGAGTTGCGAACCGTCCACCGATCGTAAAACCAAATTCGCATGTCGTTGCAATTATTTGTGTTAATAATGAGTTTTTTTTTTTTTCTGGCAACATAAATAATTTTCGTTGTACTAAGCAAAACTAGTTGAATCATCTTGTCCCCATTGTTATCCTTTTTTTGTTGTTTCTCTAAATCCACATTTTTAGCTATTTAAAATCTATTTTAATACGCAATATGTGACTAATTCTTGGACATTTTTCTTTTTTAAAAATTTCAGTAACATAAAACTAATAATCAAATCATAAAATTATAATACGTTTTCTTGTGACTATTTAAACATACACTACATAATTTTCACATATGTTACATTTTTTATAGAGAAAATTGTCGTTTAAATTCCATACTCTTCCTATTTCGCATTTTTAAATCTGAATTTTTACATTGACATTTAAAGACGTCAAGCTTTTAACAATTATCATTTTAAAACGGGAAAAATGTCATACAAATGCTGAACTTTCAAAAATACCCAATTTTAATACCAATTATCTTGACTTCTGATAAAATCCTTATTGTTAATGGCATATTAAAACCCCAAACTTTCAAAAGAATTTGTCGAATAAGTCACGTCGTTAAATGACAAAACGGAAAAAGAGAACGGAGGTGACGTGACACCGTTAATTCCTAACATGGCAACGACTTGGCAGTGATGTGAACGGTCAGGTTGACGTGGACCAATCATTGAATGCCACATCACTATACCATATCATCAATTAATTAAAATGTTGCAATGATGGGATTTNCTATAAATACTCATTGTAAATCATTAATAATATAGTGTGGTGTTGTTAGTTACGAGTGTCTTGTTTTTTTTATTGAGTGTTACTCAAGTAACAGAAACATAACAAAAGAGAGACTTACGAAACAGAGTAAAATTTGTTTTGTCAATTCAAATAAAGTACATTAAGTCTAACATGGTATCAGAGCCCTACTGATTTGAGGGCCAACTTTTCGCAAAAGATCAAGCAAAAGAAATCTTAAGTAAAGAAAGACAACGAAACAAAGACGATGGAGGGAACAACACATCAAGTGATTCCAATTTTCAATGGCGAGGCTTATGGGTTTTGGCGTATAAAAATGAAGACAATCCTAAAGACGAGAAAGCTTTGGGATATTATTGAGAATGGAATACCGGCGCTTTCTACAACAGTGCTCACCCGAGAGATGACTAGGAATCAAGAGGATCTAGTCATGAAGG
>CM071719.1:4575396-4589191 GCA_036630335.1 Physaria fendleri | reverse complement strand
TCATATTGTTGTGTCATGTAAACTCTATAAATACTCATTGTAAATCATTAATAATATAGTGTGGTGTGTAATAAATTTTCAATAATAAAAGAAGTCTTTTCACGTTTCATTACTCTGTCTTCTTTCATTCTTTTTCTCTTAAATACTTTTGAGATAAAAGTCTAACAAGAGAAGGAAGGTTTCATCTCATAAAGAAGATCCATGGTGATCCCAAAGAGGCAAAATGTGAAGTTTGGTTCAGCAGTTTCTGGTGGTTTCGCCTAGTAGAAAGGACCTAGTACGTGTACTGCAAGGAATGCTATGGCAATGGCCACAAAAAAGCTTACAAGAGTTCACCCATTAAACACCCTTTTCATCCAAAGCATACTCTAATGTTTGTCATATGCGAGGATGCATCGAGAAGGAAATGCTATTGTTGTGAAGAACGTCTCGAGATAATGTTTTATTGCTGTCCAAGTTGCGATTTTTGTATAAATTTTGCTTGTGTGAAGAAACAACCATTAATCAGTATAGTTCATCCAAGGAGGCATGAGCATAAACTCACTCTGTTTCCCAGACAGGTTACTACAAACTGCAATGTTTGTGGTCTGGATGATTCAAGACTTAGTTTCATCTATATATGTCACTGTGACTTTGTAGTCCATAAATGGTGTTTGGATTTACCTTGGAACAAACAGATCTCACCTCATCCTCAGCATCGCCTCTCTTTTACATCTTCTTTTGCCTTGGGAGATCTGATTTGCAACATTTGTCGTAGAAAAATGAACAATGAATATGGAGGATATAGTTGTAGCAACAAGGAGAGTAGTTGCTCTTATTTTGCTCATTCAAGATGTGCCACGGGATCAAATGTGTGGGATGGACAAGAACTTGAAGGAGTCCCCGAAGAGGTTGAAGAAGTTAAGCCTTATTTTGAGAAGTTAGGTGATGGAATCATAAGGCACTTTAGTCATCAACATCATCCTCTCAAGCTCATCAAGGACGGTACTTCATATTATTACGAATACAGAAGTTGTGAAGCATGCGTCATGCCTATCTCTGAAGGTAACTTCTACTCATGTACTCTGGATTGTTGTTTCGTACTCCAAGAAGCTTGTGCGAGTATTTCTCGTAGAAGATATCATGTTATACATCCACATCCACTTCTTCTAAGAATCGAAAAATCTCGTAGTATCTTTAGATGTTCAGCATGTGATACAATGTGCAGTGGTTACTTCTATGAGTGTGGAGGTAAAAATTGTGATTTCACGTTGCATGTACAATGTGCTACGATGTCTGAGCCATTGATGCATAGCAGTCATGTGCATCCTTTATTCCTAACTTCTGCACCTGAAGAGTATAGAAGATGTTCAATTTGCAAGGGTTACGAAGAAATCCTTTATTCCTAACTTCTGCACCTGAAGAGTATAGAAGATGTTCAATTTGCAAGGGTTACGAAGAAGACTATTATGGTCGTTCTAATGAGACATTCAATTGCATCGAAAACGAATGTGAGTTTTCTTTGTGTTATAAGTGTGCTGTTCTACCTCAAAAGGTGAGATATAAGCATGATAAACACTTCCTTACACTTTCCTATGGAGAAGAGATCCATCATTGGTGCGAGCTATGTGAAAACAAGATAGAGCCAGGTGAAAGGTTTTATACGTGTAATGATTATTGTTGTGTTACTCTGCACATTGAATGTTTACTTGGAGAAGACAGGAACTTGATGGTTGGTTCGCATTGGTTCTTTGAGGAATTTGATATTCTACCCAACAATTCTATGACCCGACCGATATGCTCTCGCTCTCGCTGCCTGAGACGCTGTAATCATAAAATGGTATTTGAAAGTGCTGATGGATTCAAATACTGTTCTCTTCGCTGTATGTTAGGGACCTATTAAGTGTATAAGTTTCCTTGTATAATTGTTATTTTAGCCGGTTTGTTCCGGTCTATTTTTATTTGTTGGTTTAGTTACTTAACCTGATGATGGTTTTATATTGATTTCTGATTTCATTTGATACTCTTTTTTTACTTAAAAAAGTGTTGTGTAACTCAGAACTTCATTTGAATCGTTGATGAGCCTCTTTTCAAAATTGTTCTTGATTATTATACCTAATTACTTCTTCTTCTTTTCAATCTAGAATGCCTAATTACTTCTTATTTTCTTCGGGGGCCACTTTGCTTCAATCTTTTCATTCAGTTATTCAGGATATTCGAGTTTAATCAAGAAAATAAAAAATAAAAATTCAAGTTTGATTTGGTTTAATTTTCTTCGGTTTTGGTAATTTGGAATAGGAACCGAATATAACAAAAGATTGATTGATGATCTACATGTGGGATCAAAAAGAAAAACATACTTGCACAATTTTCACATTTTTTTTAGCTTAGCCTCCAAATAATCCATAGACATATCATTACAAAATATCCTTTTATACCTAAAAATTATACGTAATCATTGTCTTTATATTTATTAATGTTGTTTTTATACCTATAAACTTATAGTTGTGATAAATAAAAGGAGAATTATACAAATCGTAAAAATAACAGCAGAATAGTTTGAAACCGAAATTTACTTAGTATAAATTATCGTTTTGAGCTGGCAGTATAAATTATTGTATGTGAATATCATTAAAAAATATATAAGTGGATGATTAAAAAAATTATTTTGGGGGCCAAAATTTGTATTATAAAAAATAAATGAGTAGCGAATGAGATGTCCAACACGTTGAAGCTTTAACGCTTTTTCTTTATATGATGGTAACTTTTACTCATGTACTCATGATTGTAGTTTCATCCTCCACGAAGATTGTGGAATCTTTCTAGGAGAATATATCATGCCATACATCCACATCCACTTGTTCTACGAATAAAACTTCATGATTTCTTTAGTTGCTCAGCTTGTGGTGCATTTTGCAGTGGTTTCTTTTATGAGTGCAGCCTTGAAGAGTGTCGTTTCAACTTGCACATACAGTGTGCTATGATTTATTAACAATTGATGCATAGCAGTCATGTGCATCCTTTATTCTTAACATCTGCACCAGAAGAGCATAAAGGATGTTCGATTTGCAAGGGTTCAATATTACGACTTTATGTTGATAATGAGACTTTCAATTGCACTGAAAGTGGATGTGAGTTTTCTTTGTGTTACAAATGTGCAGTTTTACCTTAAAAGGTGAGGTATAAGCATGATGAACACTTCCTTACACTTTCGTATGGAGAAGAGACCCCACAATGGTGCGAGTTATGTGAAATGAAGATAAAGCTAGGTGAAAGGTTTTATGTTTGTGATGATTATTTTATGTGAAATGAAGATAAAGCTAGGTGAAAGGTTTTATGTTTGTGATGATTATTGTTGTGTTACTCTGCACATTGAATGTTTACTTGGAAGAGACAGAAAATACAGACTTGGTTCGTATTCGTCCTTTTCTACATTTAATGTTCTACCTAATGGTATGACCAGACCGGTACGTTCTATATGCCACAAACGTTGTAAACAAAAAATTGTATTCCAACATTCTGGATTAAAATGCTGTTGCTTCGCTTGTATGGTAAGGGATATCTCGATGTTTAGAGGTTGTTAATCATGAGCCTCTTTTCAAGTTGTGTTTGATTATACCTTTTCTTGTGCAATTTTTTAAAAAAAAAAACTTTTGAAGAGGATTTTTTAAATCCATATAAGATATTTATTGGCATCTAAAAGCAATGCATCTTTTACTATCTCAACTGCTTCTTGTTTCATTCAATTCTTATTTCTCCTTTAAATCAGACTCTTCTTTCTCAAAAATATTCATCTTTTGTTATATGAATTGTCTTTCATATTAGTATTATCTTTCAGTTCAAAAAAAAATTAGTATTATCTTAAAATACATCTAATATTATGAGTGGTTTTATTGTGTATATTTATATTTAAATAAATTTATTATTTAGATTTATAAAATAATATTGAATTATATTTTATTTATTGTTGTATTAATTTTTATGTAAATATATATTTTTGATCAAATATAAAATATTGAATCTATATACAAAACATACGCCTCTAAATATTAGAGACACAACTTTTTTATTTAATAGTTTTATTAATTATTGTAATACATATTGTGAAAATAATATGTTTTATTTATGTTTTGATTACATTTTGATTTTGATTTGCTTATGTTTTGATTACATTTTGATTTTGTTTTGTTTATGTTTTACTTACATATTGATTTTATTTTGCTTATGTATTGCTTATGTTCATATATCATGGTGTAAAATATATGCATGAACAATAAAGTTTAATGCGCTACATATAATCTGATTCTACGTCATTTTATAAAAGTGAATGAAACATTAAACCCCACAAGAGTTCAATTTGGGTACTGCTAGTGTCATGTATATCTGTATTCAAAAATACTATTAGCATACCCAAAAAATCAAAAAAAAAAAAAAAAAAAAAAAAAAGATGAAATATTCCAAATACAATAAGGTTTTGATAAAGCATGTAAGAAAAGCAACCTTCACGCCGACGTGTGAGTCTCTAGATGAGTTGACTCTGACCATTCAAATGAACATCATCCTCTCAAACTCATTGAGAACAGTACTAGAGATTATGACGAAAACTCTGTCAAGCGTGTGTCATGCCTATTTATTATGGTAACTTCTAATCGTGTATTCTGGAATGTAGATTTATACTACACAAAGCATGCACAAATCTTTCTATCAGGATATATTACATCAACATCCAATTTTTTTACGAATGGACTTTAGATATCTGCGCAGCTTCTACAAGAAACTATAGCGTTGGTTGTTGTATGTAATTAAAGAAACACGTTTGAAACCTTAGCGTTCCTTGTTGTTATATAATTAAAGAAACATAGCCACTAAGATTTACTCATATCAAACCTACTAAATTCATTCAACTTCAAAATCTTTCATAACACATACCTTTCATATTAGAGAGAAAACCTCTATGGATTTGAAGGAAGAGGCATCTATGGATTCAGAGAAAACCTCAACGGATTTGAAGAAGAAGCATATTGTCATATGCCCACGGGTTGAAGCAGAAGTCGTAATTAGAGAGTGGGAGATTTCATCTTGAAACCATGTTCCATGGTGATCCAAAAGAGAAAAAATGTGAAGCTGACACTAGTACGTTTGAGAAGTTAGTTCAAGTAGAAGGGACCAAGTACGTCTACTGTGAGGAATGCTACGGGAATGGCCACGAAGAATGTTACAAGATTTCACCCATCAAACAACATGTTCATCAAAAGCATGTTTTCATGTTTGTCAAATGCCACCATGCATGGATAGAAAACTGCTTTTGTTGTGAAGATAGTCTCAAGGAACTATTTTATCTGAGTCGAAGTTGCGATGTGGCTATAAATCTGGTTTGTCTGGATAAAATATTATTCTCTATAAATTATCCAAAGAGGCATGAGCATACACTCGCCCTGTTTCTAAGATAGACTACATTAAACTGCAACGTGCTTTGGACGATTCAACAAGTCCCAGCTATGTATTCGAAATTTTTGTCTGAATATTTTCATAAAATCATATAATTTTCAAGTGTTTTATCAATTACCAAATTTTTTGTTCAGTTCTGGTTTAATTCTTTTGGTTCTAAAGTTTAAGATCCATACACATTTCTTGGTTCGATTTTTTTCTTTTTCGGATCGGTTTGTATTAAAACGAATTCGATTCGGTTATTATGCTTAGGACGAATGGATATGAGTTTTTTTTAGCAATTCCAAATGGACCTACCAATCGGGATTAGATCACAAGACACACACAAAATATAACAAAAGATTGGACCACGACACACATGTAGAAATCATCAGACAATAATTCATATTTTCCTTAAAATCTGTATCTCATTCTCTTTTACCCTTTCATACATCGATCTCAAGTACTCCTCAGGTACAACCCTTTCATACATCGATCTCAAGTACTCCTCAGGTACATCTATTCCATGATTGACTCCGATAAAATCATCCGCAGACATCTAAAAATGCACAAAGAACCTCATCAATATTCAACAAATAACTTTGTTATATATCCTCGAACAATGAATGAAACAAACCTTGTTCATCACCCAAGGGTTGTGAGCATCAGTATTGAGCATGATCAGAGAATACGCAAGCACACAAACTGTGTCTACACTATTAAACTTATTGGGATTACAGTTGCAGTAACGTTCAGCAAATTTTGTCATGACTTGGTTAATCTCTTGTGCTTCTCTTGGCAGCCTAAAGCCTTGAAGAAAGGTTCTAAATGCTTCATCAAGTTCCATGCCTTGGAAATCAAGAGAATCTAGGTATGCTTGTGCCATGTTGAGATGTAACTCTTTCTTTTTCTCAAAGATTGTCACCTATCAAAGTTTTTATAATATAACCCTTGAGGCAACTTTGAGAAAATCTGATATTTATACTAATAAGGGTATATATGGGTAAATCACAAATCCTTACATATTAAGTATAGTATAGTATATATGGGTAAATCACAAATCCTTACATATTAAGTATAGTATAGATTTTCTAAAATATGGATTGAAACGAATCTTTATACATTAAGTATATCATAGATTTTTTTAGTTATAATATTATATAATATAGATTTTCTACCATATGGATAGATATAAATCTTTATATATTTATTATATCATAGTTTTTTAGTTATAATATTATAATATTGATTTTCTACCATATGGATAGATATAAATCTTTATATATTAATTATATCATATATTTTTTAGTTATTATATTATTTATTAAATATTATAATTACAAAAAAAATTAATATAATTAATATTTCCATATCCTCTATTATTTGTGTTATTATATATAATGGCTCACTAGATCAAACTCTCAAAAAGAAAAAAAAGAAAAAAAAATCATAAAAATGAGTATGATGAAAAGAAATTCAGTAGTTGCGTTTCTGTTCACGGTTCTGTGTATCATATCTTACGTTCAATGTCAGACACCAACTACAAGCATTTCAGGTATTATGAATTCAGACATGATGTTTATTGTTGGTTTTAATGAATATATCTAAAACGATCTAGATCTCCACGAAGTATTGGTACATCGTCTCAGATCCCTACCATTTGAATTCGCGATCCATATCCACCAAACGAAACTTAAGAAGTCAATTACAAACGAAATCTGTTAATCGCGATCTATTTCTCCATTGAAAGAGCATACTTCATGGGGATCTAGATAGTTTTCCCAAAAGATAGTGGATATTTAGATGGCGAATTCAAATGGTGAGGATCTGATACGATGTACCAATACTTCATGGAGATCTAGATCGTTTTCTCATGATTTATTATTATAATAATCAATAACATATATTAACGAAATTTCTTTTATATATATATAAACAGGTTACGGAATTAAGGCAAGTGCTACATGCTACAAGCCATCACCGTGTGATTCTGGAGATGCTGCTGGTTGCCTTGGGTTATGTAATGAGAAGGAATTTCATTGGGGATATTGTAATAAAGGGTCTCAATGAATGAGAAGGAATTTCATTGGGGATATTGTAATAAAGGGTCTCTATGTTGTTGTTATTGAGACATGTTTGCGTCTAGTCCCAAATGCAAAAATAATCTTATCAGATATGTTTTGAAAATTAAAATTAATTAGTTTTCACATATACTGAATATCAATAACAGAATAAATAAATTTCATATAATCAAATCAAAGTCATTTCCAAAATTCATACAATTGTTTTTTTTCTAATTTGGAAAAAAAAATCTAAAACAATCGAAATAAAACATGATGAATATTCAGTGGGAATATAATCGTGAAAATAATCAAACTGGTTAGTGATTATTGATTTTCGTTGTGGTTTTATGATTAGACTATAATATAAAATGGGAATTATTAGTTTTTATTGGTTAATTAAATCCGAGTTTGGATACTGATAACTAACCGCAATAAATTCTGCGAATAATTAATAAATTTTGGAAATAATGGTTACCATCGGTGAGTAGAATATTAAACCAATTCTCTGGTTTGGATATTTTTTTTGATGAATCGAATATTTGGTGTAGCTAAATTGAGACATGAATAGTTGGAGGAGAAAAGTTGAGAAACGGTAGAATTTGAGATGAAAAAAGTTGGCAACCCATTAAAAAAGTCAGAGGATAAAAAGTTCACTAAACCCAAAGGCTAAATTTTTTAACTGGTTCAGGAGTTCATATCGAAACAAAGCTAGCGTGGGATTAGTCGTAAGTAGTAACAGACTTCGAGTATAAGCCATATTGATGGAGGTTTATACTAATTTTTAACCACCATTGCAAGCGGAATAAAAAAAAAAAAAGAAACCAGGATTCGAAAAAGTTTATCGGATAAAACCAAGGACGATAATACCTTTTTAACCACCATTGCAAGCGGAATAAAAAAAAAAAAAGAAACCAGGATTCGAAAAAGTTTATCGGATAAAACCAAGGACGATAATACCACGAAAAAGTGTTATATGGTTTTTCATTGTTGTCGCGGTGGTGGAGTCTCCTGTAACTATGGGAAGACACAAGGTCTTCTTGCTGCTTCAATTTACTTCTTGTCATAGTGAATTTGCTCACGAGATTTTATCTACATTTAGAATCAAGACGATTAAACTGTATACAGAAGGTAAAATAGAATGATAGAAAATCATAACTGTTATCATAGTTTTTAAATGTTCTTAAAATATAATGTATCAAGATCGGAACTATAATAACTAATCACGGGGAAAATAAAAGCAGCCAAGTCTAAAACCGAAATTGATTAGTCATTAATCATCATCACAGATAATATAGAAAAAAATGCATCCACTTAATTACAAGATCGTTACAACTACCAATATAGATTGTCATGAAGAGCTGTCAGTATAACATTATTGTCATAACCTGTCAATATAAATTATTGTCTTGAGGTGAGTATAACATTATAAAAAAATATGTGAAAGACCAAAAATTAAATATTTCATAACAATACATTTAAGATTAGAGAGAACCTCGTTGTAATGTTCCCCCGAATTGAAGCAATAGTTGAACTTAGAGAAGGTTGATTTTCATCTCCTAGACTTAGAGTGTCTCGTCAAATCAAATTGATTAAGCAAAAAAAAAAAAAAATGGTCCCATCAATATCCTCTGATTTACCTAAAAAAGCAAAAAAAAAAAAAAATGGTCCCATCAATATCCTCTGATTTACCTAAAATAATTTGAGATATGATTTTTTTTTTTTTTTTAAAAAAAATTAATTACTAGATGGACCATTATTTCGCAGAAAAAAGTGAGGAAGATCTAAGATCATAAAAAATTTGCATTGACTTACACTAACATTAAAACTAATAGAACTGATTGTCAGTATAAATTATTGTCTCGAGTTGCGAGACTGCGAGTATAACGTTACTGTCTTGAGCTGTCAATATAAATATAATGATCTTGAGCTGTCGATATAACACTATAAAAATGTAAGTATGCAGGACTATCAAAAAATATTATCTTGCCAGCCAAAATTTTTATTATAAGAGTGAATGAGTTGTATAGATCGTTGAAACCTTAACGTTGCTTGTTGTATATAAATAAACCAACATAGCCATTAAGATTTACTCACATCAAATCCCAATTTCATTCAAAGTCAAAACTTTCATAACACATTCTTTTCAGTTTAGAGAAAATCGCTATGGATTTGGAGGAGAGCTCTATGGGATCAGAGAAAAGCTCTATGGATTGGTGGCAGGAGGAGACCTCTAAGGATTCTGAGGAGTCGATCGTTGTCATATGCCCCCGGGTGGAAGCAGAAGTCGAACTTGGAGAAGGGGGTTTTTATCTCGAAACGAAGTTCCATGGTGATCTCAAAGAGATAAAGTGTGAAGCTGACACCAGTACATTCAAAAAGTTAGTTCAAGTAGAAGGGATCAAGTACGTCTACTGTGAGGAATGCTATGGGAATGGCCACGAAGAATGTTACAAGAGCTCAGCCATCAAACACCCTCTTCATCAAAAGCATGTTTTCATGTTTGTCAAATGCGACAATGCATGGCTAGCAAAATGCTTTTGTTGTGAAAATCGTCTCAAGGAAATATTTTACCTGAGTCGAAGTTTCGATGTGGCTATAAATCTGGCTTGTCTGGATAAAACATTATTCCCTGTAAATTACCCAAAGAGGCATGAACATACACTCTCCCTGTTTCTGAGACAGACTACACTACACTGCAACGTTTGTGCTTTGGACGATTCAACAAGTCCCAGCTATATATGTCCCCCTTGTGGCTTTGTAGTCCACAAAAGGTGTATCAATCTGCCTTGGATCATACGGATATCGCGTCATCCCCATCATCGCATCTCTTTTACATCTTTTTTTTCATTGGGAGATCGGATTTGCAACATATGTCGTAGAAAAATTAACAACGAATATGGAGGATATATTTGCAACAAGGATGGTTGCTCTTATTTTGCTTTTGCAACAAGGATGGTTGCTCTTATTTTGCTCATTCAAGATGTGCCACGAGATCAAATGTGTGGGATGGAAAAGAACTTGAAGGAGTTCCCGAAGAGGTTGAAGAAGAAGTTGAGCCTCCTTTTGAGAGGTTAGGAGATGGAACCATAAGGCACTTTAGTCACAAAGATCATCCTCTCAAACTCAATATTGAGGACTCTACTCGAGTTTATGACGATTCCAGATCTTGTCAAGCGTGTGTCAGGCCTATCTATTACGGTAACTTCTACTCATGTACTCTGGATTGTAGTTTCATACTCCATGAAGATTGTGCGAATCTTTCTAAGAGAATATATCATGCCATACATCCACATCCACTTGTTCTACAAGTGGAACCTACACGTTTCATCCATGAGTGCTCAGCTTGTAATAGTAAGGGCACCGGTTTCGTTTATGAGTGTAATCGTGAAAAGTGTGATTTCAGGATGCACGTACAGTGTGCTACGATTTATGAGCCATTGAACCATAACAGCCATGTGCATCCTTTATACCTAACACCCGGAGCTGAAGAGTGTATAAGATGTTCGATTTGCAGAAGATATTATGATAGTTCTTGTGATATATTCAATTGCATTGAAAGCGAATGCGAGTTTTCTTTGTGTTACAGATGTGCTAGTTTACCTCAAAAGGTGAGGTATAAGCATGATAAACACTTCCTTACCCTTTCCTATGGAGAAGAAAGAAAGCATTGGTGCGAGCTATGTGAACAGAAGATAGAGCCAGGTGAAAGGTTTTATACATGTGATGATTATTGTTGTGTTACTCTACACATCCAATGTTTACTTGGAAGAGATATGAACTTGACGCTTGGAACGCATTCGTTCTTGGAGGAATTTGATGTTCTACCCAACAATCATATGACCCGACCGATATGCTCCAAGTGCAAAAAACGTTGTACCCAAAAAATTGTATTCCAAGCAAAAGGATTAATAACGTGTAGCCTCAATTGTTACTGAATATCAACTCCTTGAGCTAATTTGTGGCTTATTTTTTTGTAATTGATTTCTTGTTTCATCTGCTACTCTTTTTTCTTACAATGTATTATGTACTTCAGAACTTCATTTGAATTATGGATGAGTCTCGTTTCAATTTGTGTTTGATTATACGTTTTCTTTTTTCAGCTCAGTTGATATTTTGTGTGATTCTTTTGAACCATTAGAGGTTTTTTTTATATAGAGATGTTTATTTGTATAAAATGAGGTATTCATATGTTTTGTTTTTGGATTTTTGGCTTAGAGATTTTCCGATATCCCAAATTTTGTTTCGGAGACAAGTATATATCATCGGATTTATGGCTGCGGTTGTGGTTATGGTTGCAAAACTTTGGATCTAGATAGCTTTCCCAAAAGATCGTGGATATTTAGATCGCGAATTCAAATGGTGGAGATATGATACGATGTACCAATACTTCATGCATGATTGGAAAAGCGGTGTGGAGAGTGTCAGCTGACAACAGCGGAAGCGTTAGCGGAGAGAATTAGCGGAGAACGTTAGCAGAGAGCGTTAGCAGAGAGCGTTTTTATTTCTAATTTATTTCATAATTTTGTTTATATATTTTTATAGTATATTTATTTCATAATTTTGTTTATATATTTTTATAGTATTTCTGATTCGAATATTACTAATTTCGATTCAGATAATTAAAAAGTATAAAATTTATTTTATGAATTTATAAATTTATAGATAGTTTAAAATTGTAAAAGAAATTTTGAATATTTCTAAAAATAAATAAATGAATTTACGGTATTAATTTTATGATTAATATATTCGTTTTTTATAACATATATTTTTTAGTTATTATAGATATATATTTTTTTGTTAATTATTATATTATATTATTATAGATATTATTATTACTTGATAATAATGATGGAGAAAAAATGAGCCATCCAAAATCAAAACAGATACATTTACCATATTTTTATAAATGTTTTTTTTTTAATGAAATACTGTTTTTGTTTTATTTGGTTAAAGAAAATTGAAAGAAAAAAAAATTATTAAAAAAGAAAAAAATAAGACAGTAGTAAACTCTCCAAAATAGAGAGGTGTGACGCAGTGGTGCAAGAGTGGATAAAAGACAGTTATGGAATAAAATTCACACGTGTGAGTTTTAGAAAAATTATCTTGATGGGCGTCTTGATGGGCGTGACGTTTACAATTCTATGACGCACCCACTCCTAAACTTTTCTCCAATCAAGCTCATGGAGATCTAGATCATTTTCTCATGATTTATTATTATAAATAATCAATAACATATATTAACGAAATTTCTATTATAATATATAAACAGGTTACGGAATTAAGGCAAGTGCTTCATGCTACAAGCCATCGCCATGTGATTCTGGAGATTCTGCTGGTTGCCTTGGGTTATGTAATGAGAAGGAATTTCATTGGGGATATTGTAATAAAGGGTCTCAATGTTGTTGTTACTGAGGCATGTTTGCGTCTGGTCCCATATGCAAAAATAATCTTATCAGATATGTTTTGAAAATTAAAATCAATAACAGAATATCAATAAAGTTGTCCACAAATGTTTCTTTGATTCAAGTTGCTCAGAAGACAACAAAACACTACCTATTACTAGATCTTCAAACCACAACAGATACAAAAAGAAAATACCTTAGCTATGGTCTTCTGGTTTCAGAAACATTTGCGGTGAACAACAGAAGGTCCAGTCTCATCATAATCTGCTTTAGTAACATGCTGATTCTGCGGAAACACTACTTTAGCTTCTCCAACCCAAGATGAATATACCCCCCAAATTCTCTGGAAATGTACTCGGGTGATTTCACTAGTGTTGGTCTTATAGCAGATGAGCACAAGTTTGCTTCTTTCTGAAATCTACTTTCAAAACCTACCAACGACCATTCCACCCGAAACCCTTCAGTTTTACATATAAATGTTGGAGAATATGACATACATAATTCCCTTTTTGTTCCAATGCTTTCGTGTAATAACGTTAGTGAAAAGGTAACTAGAAATGCATATTATTAACTAGACCTGTTTTGGGTCTCAATTAAACACAATTGAGAACAACCCAGTTAGATAGAATTAGTTGGTTGGTTATAAGTTGCATTTATAATTTTATATTTTGGCTCTCATTTATAAGTAGCACAAGAAAAGATTGGGTTTAGTTTTTTATATTGGATAAACGTAAGCCTAAATGGTGGAAAGTTGACTGTGTACTGACCATAGTGGATAAAAAATGTCCTGACCACAAGCACAAAGATCAACATGATAACTTATTTTACTCCTAAAAAAAGTAATTGCATCCACTAGTGGAGTAGCTAATGAGATGTCTAAAACGTTTGAATATACATAAAGAAACATAGCATTAAGATTTACTC
>CM071719.1:4556388-4573777 GCA_036630335.1 Physaria fendleri | reverse complement strand
CTAAAAAATCTGCATCTTATTCTCTTTTACCCTTTCATACATCGATCTCAAGTACTCCTCAGGTACACTATTCCATGGTTGACTCCGATAAAATCATCCGCAGACAACTAAAAATGCACAAAGAACGTTACCAAATATTCAACAAATAACTTTTGTTATATATCCTTGAACAATGAATGAAACAAACCTTGTTCATCACCCCAGGGTTGTGAGCATCAGTATTGAGCATGATCAGAGAATACGCAAGCACGCAAACTATTAAACTTATTAACGTTCAGCAAATTTTGTCATGACTTGGTTAATCTCTTGTGCTTCTTTTGGAAGCCTAAAACCAGAAGAAAGGTTCTAAATACTTCATCAAGTTCCATGCCTTGGAAATCAAGAGAATCTAGGTATGCTTGTGCCATGTTGAGATGTAACTCTTTCTTTTTCTCAAAGATTGTCACCTATCAAAGTTTTTATAATATAACCCTTGAGGCAACTTTGAGGAAAATCTGATATTTATACTAATAAGGGTATATATGGGTAAATCACAAATCCTTACATATTAAGTATTAAGT
Source organism: Physaria fendleri (assembly GCA_036630335.1). Classification (NCBI taxonomy): domain Eukaryota; kingdom Viridiplantae; phylum Streptophyta; class Magnoliopsida; order Brassicales; family Brassicaceae; genus Physaria; species Physaria fendleri. The sequence goes on along the minus strand of CM071719.1, from coordinate 4,573,217 downwards.
ATAGTATAGATTTTCTAAAATATGGATTGAAACAAATCTTTATACATTAAGTATATCATAGATTTTTTTAGTTATAATATTATATAATATAGATTTTTACCATATGGATAGATATAAATCTTTATATACTTATTATATCATAGTTTTTTAGTTATAATACTATAATATTGATTTTCTACCATAAGGATAGATATAAATCTTTATATATTAATTATATCATATATTTTTTAGTTATTATATTATTTATTAAATATTGTAATTAGAAAAACTTTAATATAATTAATATTTCCATATCCTCTATTATTGTGTTATTATATATAATGACTCACTAGAACAAACTCTCAACAAGGAAAAAAAAAGAAAAATCACAAAAATGAGTATGATAAGAAATTCAGTAGTTGCGTTTCTGTTCACTCTTCTGTGCATCATATCTTATGTTCAATGTCAGACACCAACTGCAAGCATTTCAGGTATTATGAGTTTAGACATGATTTTATTGTTCGTTTTAATGAATATATCTAAAACGATCTACATCTCCACGAAGTATTGGTACATTATATCAGATTCCCACCATTTGAATTTGTGATCCATATCCACCAAACGAAATTTAAGAAGTCAATTACAAACGAAATCTGTTAATCGCGATCTATTTCTCCATTGAAAGAGCATACTTTATGGGGATCTAGATAGTTTTCCCAAAAGATAGTGGATATTTAGATCGCGAATTCAATTGGTGAGGATCTAATACGATGTACCAATACTTCATGGAGATCTAGATCGGTTTCCATGATTTATTATTATAATAATCAATAAAATATATTAACAAAATTTCTTTTATATATATATATAAACAGGTTATGGAATTAAGGCAAGTGCTTCATGCTACAAGCCATCGCCGTGTGATTCTGGAGATTCTGCTGGTTGCCTTGGGTTATGTAATGAGAAGGAATTTCATTGGGGTTATTGTAATAAAGGATCTCAATGTTGTTGTTATTGAGACATGTTTGTGTCTAGTCCCATATGCAAAAAATAATCTTATCAGATATGTTTTGAAAATTAAAATTAATTAGTTTTCACATATACTGAATATCAATAACAAATAATCTTATCAGATATGTTTTGAAAATTAAAATTAATTAGTTTTCACATATACTGAATATCAATAACAGAATAAACAAATTTCATATAATCAAATCAAAGTCATTTCCAAAATTCATACTATTCTTTTTAAGCGGGTTCAGGAGTTCATATCGAAAGAAAAATAGTGTGGGATTAGACGTAATAGACTTTGAGTCTAAGTCGTATTGATGGAGGTTTATACATAGTTGAGATACTAATCTTTAACCACCATTGAAAGCGGAATAAGAAAGATACAAAGATTGCGAAAGAGTTCATCTGATAAAATCGAGGGCGATAATACACGAAACTGTATATATGGTTATTCATTGTTGTCGCGGTGGTGGAGTCTCCGGTAACTATGAGAAGACACATGGTCGTCTTGTTGCTACAATTGACTCCTTCTCATAGTGAATTGGACAGAGAAGTGTTGTCACAAACTGAACTAACGAGGTGATTTTATCTATCTTCAGAATCACGAAGATTGAACTGTATACAGAAGGTAAAATAGGATGATAGAACATCATAACTGTTGTCATAGTTTTTTGAATGTTCTTAATACTAACAATAATTTTTGGTTATACACTTAAAATATAATGTATCGAGATCGGGACTAAAATATCTAATCATGGAAAATAAAAGTAGCCAAGTCTGAAACCAAAATTTATTAGTCTTCAATTATCATCACAGATAATATAAAAAATTTTGCATTGACTTACACGATCGTAACAACTACCACGATAGAGGAACTAACAGTATTATGTCCATATAATAATATTGCTGTCTAGAGCTGTCAATATAAATTATTTTTCTTGAGATGTGAGTATAGCATTATAAATATATATATATATATATATGTGAAAGACCCAAAAAAAAAAAATATTATTATAAATATATATATATATATATATGTGAAAGACCCAAAAAAAAAAAATATTTCATAACCAATACATTTAAGATTAGAGAGAACCTCGTTGTCATGTGCCCCCTAATTAAAGCAATAGTTGAACTTAGAGAAGGAAGATTTCATCTCCTAGAGTGTCTCATCAAATTCAAAATTGATTTAGCAAAATAAAGAAGGGTCCTATCAATTTCCTTTGATTTACCTGATACTTGAGATAGCATTTTTTTTTTTTAAAAAAAAAAATAATTAATTACTAGATGGACCATTATTTCGTAGAGAAAAGTGAAGAAGATCTAAATCATATAAGTAGATTTGATTAAATATATAGGGGATATACAGAAAAAAAAAATTAAAAAAAAATAGGGGATATAAACTAATTTATTCATTATCAATTTGAAATGCATAAATCTTAGCGGTGTTTATGCTATAGTATATCATATGTAATTGTCTTATACCTAAATATTTATGGTTATATACTTGACATAATAGAAAAAGATGTATAGAGATCGGGACTATAATAATAACAAGTCGTGGAAAATACCAGCAGACAAGTCTGAACAGAAATTTATTAATCATCCTCACTAATACTATTATAAAAAATTTGCATTGACTTACACTAACATTAAAAACTACTACAACAGATTGTCAGTATAAATTATTGTCTTGAGTTGCGAGTATAACGTTACTGTCATGAGCTGTCAATATAAATATAATTGTCTTGAGCTGTCAGATATAACATTATAAAAATGTATGTGGAGTGGACTATCAAAAATATTATCTTGCCGGCCAAAATTTTTATTAAAAAAAAATAAATAATAAAGGAGTAGTGAGTGAGATGTCTAAAACGTTGAAACCTTAACGTTGCTTGTTGTATATATATATAAAGAAACATAGCCATTAAGATTTACTCAGATCAAACCTACTAAATTTATTCAACATCAAAATCTTTCATAACACTTACTTTCCAGATTAAAGAGAAAACCTCAATGGATTTGAAAGAGGAGACCTCTACGGATTCGAAGAAAACCTCTATGGATTCGAAAAAGGAGCTCGTGGTCATGTGCCCCCGGGTTGAAGCAGAAGTGGAACTTACAGAAGGAAGAGTTCATCTCATAGAAAGGATACCTGATGATCCCAAAGAGATAAAATGTGAAGTTGACATGAACTCCTTCGATGAGTTTCTTGAAGTAGAAGGGACCAAGTACGTCAACTGCTGGAAATGTTACGGGAAGGGCCACAAAGAAGCTTACAAGAGTTCAGCCATCAAACACCCTCTTCATCCAAATCATACTCTTTTGTTTATCAGCTGCAATTATTTGGGAAGTAAAAGGAAATGCTATTGTTGTGAAGATCGTCTCAAGCATATGTTTTATTGCTGTCTAAGTTGCGATATTTGTATAAATCTGGCTTGTGTGATAAAACAACCAGTAATCACTATAGATCGTCCAAAGAGGCATGAGCATACACTCACCCTGTTTCCGCGACTGACTACATTAAACTGCAATGTTTGTGCTTTGGACCATTCAAGGAGTCCCATCTATATATGTCCCGCTTGTGACTTTGTAGTCCATATAACATGTATCGATCTACCTTGGAGCATACGGATATCCCGGCATCCCCAACATCGCATCTGTTTTACATCTTCTTTTGCCTTGGAAGATCTGTTCTGCAACATCTGTCGTAGAAAAATGAACAAGGAGTATGGAGGGTATAGTTGCAACAAGGAGGGTTGCTCTTATTTCGCTCATTCAAGATGTGCTACGGGAAAAAATGTGTGGGATGGACAAGAACTTGAGGGAGTGCCAGAAGAGGTGGAAGAAGAAGTTAAGCCTCCTTTTGAGAGGTTAGTGGATGGAACCATAAGGCACTTTAGTCATGAGCATCATCCACTCAAACTCAATGATGGGGACACTACTCGAGACTATGACGATTCCAGATTTTGTGAAGCGTGCGTCATGCCTATCTATTACGGTAACTTCTACTCATGTACTCAGGATTGTAGTTTCATCCTCCACGAAGATTGCGCAAATCTTTCTAGGAGAAGATATCATGCGATACATCCACATCCACTTGATCTAAAAATGGCATCTTCTCTCTTTAGATGTGGAGGTTGTTTTCAAGAGTGCAGTGGTTTCTTTTATGAGTGTAGCCGTAAAAACTGTTTTTTCAAGCTGCACGTACAGTGTGCTATGCTATATGAGCCATTGATGCATAACAGTCATATGCATCCTTTATTCCTAACATCCGCACCTGAAGAGTATAGAAGCTGTTCAATTTGCCATGATTTGATAGTTCGTCTTGGTACTAATGAGACTTTCAATTGCATTGAATGCGAATGTGATTTTTCTTTGTGTTTCCAATGTGCTGTTTTACCTCAAAAGGTGAGGTATAAGCATGATGACCACATCCTTACCCTTTTCTATGGAGAAGAGACAAGTGAGATCCAGAATTGGTGCGAGCTATGTGAAATGAAGATAAAGAAATGCGAAAGGTTTTATGCCTGTGAGGATTGTTGTGTTACTCTACACATTGAATGTTTACTTGGAAGAGACATGTGTTGTGTTACTCTACACATTGAATGTTTACTTGGAAGAGACATGAACTACAGGTTTGGTATACATCGTGGCTTTATGGAATTTTATACTAAACCCAACATCGGTATGACCCGACCGGTATGCTTTAAATGCAAAAAACGTTGTGACCAAAAAATGGTATTCCAATTTATAGGTTCTGAATTTTGTTGCTTGTCATGTATGGGAGAAGATGTTATCAGTGCACTATAAAGGTCTGGTGGTTTAATGGTTATTCATTTCTTATTTCATTTGATTCTCTTTTTTCTTACAATGTATTATGTACTTCAAAATGAATTATTGATGAGCCTCCTTTCAATTTGTGCTTGATTCAACCGTTTCTTCTTCTTCTTCTTCAGTTTATGTATATAACTAAGATATATTCCTTTTTCTTTTTTTCTTTTTTGTGGAGTCCCTATAAAATAGAGGATCACTCAAATGTTTTATAGTAATGAACTCAGGACTTTGGAACAACCATGGAACAATTATAGAGTCACTTCTCTGAACAATCTCCATGATTCTCAAACATCTTTACGCTTCTTACCCGAAGTTCTAGTTTCTAAGCCCGGTGCTGTTCAATAGCTAGAGCATCAGATCTACCTCTTGAAGATTCAGAATAGGTATCTGATATTCAACAGCACTTCCATTTGCCAACTGGGGACTTTGTTAAGCTTCTTGTTTCCCTTAACTTGATAATCCCTCAGATGCTCTCGTTTATCTCTGGTAACACCTTTCTGTAACTCAACAATGGAACAGTTTAAGCAAGAGATCTCTTTGATTGATGAAAGATAAATTGTTACAATAGCTTGTCATGAAGGTTGTACCACCACAAAGTACAGTACTCTCCTAGATTTGCCTATGGTTCTCAGGTGAGACTGTGGAGATAATGCAAACAAGCTGCTCAATGATTCAGTGCTCCTCCAGTCCCAATATTGATGGCTGAAACAAAGCTTCGCCAACAGAGAATCTCTCTTGCCCAATGCTTATCACCTATAAGTCCATGGTTTTGTTATATGTAATCTATAAGGCAATACAAGATTTGAGAATCTTGATTAGTAGTTCAAACAAACCTGTCCATCAGGAAGAGTATGCTGTTCTATTTCACAGTTTCGGGTTTTCTCGTAAGCAACTTCATCCTCTGGATTGAGCTGTTAGTATAAATTATTGTCTTCATTTGTGAATATAAACATTATAAAAATATTGATGGAGGACCAAAAATATTATTTTGCCGGCCAAAATTTTTTTATACAAAAATAAAGGAGTAGTGAATGAGAATATGAGATGTCTAGAACGTTGAAACCTTAACGTTCCTTCTTCTATATAATTAAAGAAACACAGCACTAAGATTTACTCACATTCAAAATCAAAAATTTCATAACACATACTTTTCAGATTAGAGAGAAAACCTCTATCGATTCGAGGATTAGGCAGGTTGTCATGTACCCCCGGGTTGAAGCAGAAGTCGGACGTAGAAAAGGAAGGTTTCATCTCAAAACAATGATCCATGGTGATCCCAAAGAGGAAAAATGTAGAAGCATCACCAACTTCAAAGTATTAGTTCTAGCAGAAGGGGCCAAGTACATCTACTGTGAGAAATGCTAAGGAAATGGCCACGAAGAAACTTACAAGAGTTCACATATCAAACATCCTCTTCATCCAAAGCATATTCTCATGTTTGTCAGATGCGACTATGTAGGGGGAAGGAAATGCTTATGTTGTGAAGATCCTCTCGAGCAATTGTTCTATTCCTGTCTAGCTTGCGATGTGGTTATAAATCTAGCTTGTGTACATAAACAGCCATTATTCTCCATAAATTATCCAAAGAGGCATGAGCATACACTCACCCTGTTTCCAAGACAGACAACATTAAACTGCAACGTTTGTGCTTTGGACGATTCAACAAGTCCCATCTATATATGTCCCGCTTGTGACTTTGTAGTCCATAAAAGGTGTATCCTTCTACCTTGGACCATACGTATATCGCGTCATCCCCAACATCGCATCTCTTTTACATCCTCTTTTCCCTTGGATGTTCTGATCTGCAACTTCTGTCGCAGAAAAATAAACAATGACTATGGAGGATACAGTTGCAACAAGGAGGGTTGCCCTTATTTTGCTCATTCAAGATGTGCCACCGGATCAAATGTGTGGGACGGAATAGAACTTGAGGGAGTGCCAGAAGAGGTAGAAGAAGAAGAATTTAAGACTTTTGAGAGGTTAGGCGATGGAAGGATAAGGCACTTTGGTCATGAACATCATCCTCTGAAACTCAATGCTGGAGATGCTACTAGAGATTATGACGAATACAGATCTTGTGAAGCGTGTGTCATGCCTATCTATGAAGGTAACTTCTACTCATGTACTCTGGATTGTAGTTTCATACTTCACGAAGATTGTGCGAACTTACCTGGTAGAATATATCATGCGATACATCCACATCCGCTTGTTCTACAAATGGCATCTTCTCTCTTTAGATGCAAAGCTTGTCATGATCTGTGCAGTGGTTTCTTTTATAAGTGTAGTCATGAAAGGTGCAACTTTAGGTTGCACATCCAGTGTATGATCTGTGCAGTGGTTTCTTTTATAAGTGTAGTCATGAAAGGTGCAACTTTAGGTTGCACATCCAGTGTGCTACGATATATGAGCCATGGATGCATAGCAGTCATGTTCATCCATTATTCTTAACATCTGCACCTCAAGAGATTAGAAGCTGTTCGATTTGCAAGGATCCGGGACTTCATATTGGTTCTAATCAGACATTCAATTGCATTGAAAGCGAATGCGATTTTTCATTGTGTTTCAGATGTGCTGTTTTATCTCAAAAGGTGAGGTATAAGCATGATCAACACTTCCTTACACTTTCCTATGGAGAAGATACCCAGCATTGGTGTGAGCTATGTGAAAACAAGATAGAACCACGTGAAAGGTTTTATACGTGTGATGATTATTGTTGTGTTACTCTACACATTAAATGTTTACTTGGAACAGACATGAACTTCAGGATTGGTTGGCATTCCTCCATTGATGACCAATTTGATACCGTACCTAACAATCATATGACTCGGCCGATATGCTTTAAGTGCAACAAACGTTGTAACCAAAAAATTGTATTCCTAGATTCTGGTTTACAATACTGTTGCTTCTATTGTTTGGCTACTAAGATAAAGTGAATGTTTGGTGGCTTAATGGCTATTGATTTCTTATTTCATTTTATCCTCCTTTTTCTTACAATGTGTTATGTACTTCAAAACTTCATTTTGAATTATTTATGAGCTTCTTTTCAAATTGATGATACCGTTTCTTTGTCGGCTTATGAACTTTATTTCATGGTATATACTGACGCTTTGGAGAGGAACATATGTTCGGATATTCCATTTGGATGACAAATTTGACGGCAAAACATTTCTGTTGTCTGTTCCTTTGATGAATTTGTACGATTTGTATCCTATGCAGCTTAGGTGGAAAGCGAAGAAGAACCTTTCAGGGGCGGGAGGGCTAGTATATCACCGGGCTTATAGCGGCAGTTATGTTTGTAAAACATTTAAAATTGTCGACAATCGTTTCTAAAATTCAAGCTGCTCAGAATACACAAACTAAACACCACCTATTAATACTAAATTTGGTTCAAATCTTCAAACCACAACAAATGGAAAACATAAGCCCTCAGTTACAACAACTACCAATGTTTTGGTTTTCTAGTTTCAGAAACATTTGCGGTGAACAACAGATGGTCCAGTCTCATCATAATCAGCTTTAGTAACATGCTGATTCTGCGGAAACACCACTTTAGCTAGTATAGCTCCTCCAACCCAAGCTGAATATACCCCCAAATTCTCCGGCATATACTCAGGCGGTTTCACTAGTGTTGGTCTTATAGCAGATGAGCACAAGTTTGCTTCTTTCTGAAATCTACCTTCAAAACCTGCCAAGATCATTACACGAAACACTTCAGCTTTTCTCTAAGCCCCGAAAAATAGTTATTTACCTGTCATGGAGGTTGTACCACCGCAAAGTACTGTATTCTCCAAGAGTTGTCTATGGTTCTCAGATGAGACTGTGGAGATAATGCGGACAAGCTGCTCAACAATTCCGTGCTCTTCCAATCCCAATATTGATGGCTGAAACAAAGCTTCACCAACAGAGTATCTCTCTTGCGCAATGCTTATCACCTATAAATCCATGGTTTTGTTGTAGCCGCAATTTTCATGCCAAAATACATGACCACAATTTACTGTCAAAAAAATACATAATGACAATTTTTCGAAAAAAAAAGTTATACCGTAATTTTTTGATTAAAAATATACTGAAACACAACTTTTTATCGTTACGTAATAGTGACTTTTTGTCCATGAAAAAAAGTAAAGTCTATTTAGACATGGATATTTGGAGTTCGAAATGAAACTGTGATACCTCTATCTACAGTGTATAGATTATATTAAGGTGAAGCGGAGACTCTTTAAAGAACTATTTGACCTTCAATGAGCTTCCAATGGCAGTCTAAAGGGAGCAGGCAGAAGCTAAGGCGATAATCCAGCTTCAACGAAAGCAAAATAGAGTGTTGATACACAAAAACAACCCGCGGGATAACCCGAACCAGAGAAGATGCTGATGAGAAAGCCTCGCGAATGGTTATGGTACTAGAAAACTGTTGTTATAGTTTTATTAATTTTTTTTTGTCACCAACATAAAATATTACTTCCTCTGTTTCGGTTTATAAAGGGTTTTGCCGTTTTTTATTTATTTCAATATATAAGAGATTTTCAATTTCCAAAGACAACTTTTTGATTAATTTATATTTTTTCTTTATCTATATTTTGTAATACCAGTTTATAATTGGTTGATCCACTTTGTTTTCTGTGTTAGACTATTTAAAACGTATAGTTAATATACGTTTTTAAAAACCGTGTTTTTGTCTAAAACCCCTATTATATTGAAATAGATAGAGTAATTAAAACAATTAATAACCTTATTTAAATAATTTTTGGTTATACACTTAAAAATAAGAATAATTTACAAAAAATGGACGACCTAAAAATAATGTATCGAGATCGTGGAAAATAAAAGCAGGCAAGTCTGAAACCGAAATTTATTAGTCATCCTTGCAGATAATATAAAAAAATTTGCATTGACTTTCGCTTAACATTTAAATTACGACTATTGATTGTCATGAGGAGCTGTCAGTATAACATTATTGCCGCCATGAGCTGTCAATATAAATTATTGTCTTGATTTTGTCAATATAACATTATAAAAACATATATGGACGACCAAAAATATTAGGGAATCAGACAGCCTCTGAAATATGTGATTGTTCAGACAGCAATCTCTTTTAAAACTGCCACAGACAGCCAAAACACGCGTATGCCATTGTCCATGCGAAAAGACCAGCGTGTCCCTGTCTATGGAACATCACACAAAGACACTAAGGACACGCTGGTCTTTTCGCGTGGACAGTGGCATGCGCGTGTTTTGGCTGTCTAAAAGAGATTGCTGTCTGTGGCAATCTCATAATTTCAGGGTCTGTCTATGGCAGTCTCTATAATTGTTTCAAAATATTATATAGGAGACTAGCCAATGAGATGTCCAAATTCAAAACGTTGAAACCTTAACGTTCCTTGTTGTATATAAATAAACCAACTTAGCATTAAGATTTACTCAGATCAACCCTCCATTCATTCAACATCAAGTTTTTGATAAAACATACGTTTCAGATTAGTGAGATTTCAAGAGAGTGAACATCATTTTCTCTTACTTTGAAAGCTTCATTCTTAATTTTCTCTCTCTGCTTACAAAAACCTCTACAAATTCGGAGGAAGGGACCTCTATGGATTCGAAGAAGGAGCTTAGAAAAGTCGTCATATGCCCTCGGGTTGAAGCACAAGTAGAACTTAGAGAAGGAAGGTTTCATCTCGTAGAAAAGATCCATGGTGATCCCAAAGAGGCAAAATGTGAAGCTGACATCAACTGGACGTTAGTTCAAGTAAATGGGACCAAGTACGTCTACTGCCATAAATGCAACGGGAATGGCCACGAAGAATGTTACAACAGTTCACCCATCAAACACCCTCTTCATCCAAAGCATGCTCTCATGTTTGTCAGTTGGGCCAATCCATTGGAACGTAGGATGAGGGGATGCATATGTTGTGGAGATGATTTGAAGGAAATGTTTTATTGCTGCCTATGTTGCGATTTTGGTATAAATCTAGCTTGTGTGGATAAAAAACCATTGTTTACTATAGATCATCCAAAGAGGCATGAGCATACACTCACTCTATTTCCGAGACAGACTACATTAAGCTGCAACGTTTGTGCTTTGGATCATTCAAGGAGTCCCATCTATATATGTCCCGCTTGTGATTTTGTAGTCCATAAAAGCTGTATGGATCTACCTTGGAGCATACGGATCTCACGTCATCCCCATCATCGCCTCTCTTTTACATCTTCTTTTGTTGTGGAAGATCCGATTTGCAACATCTGTCGCAGAAAAATAAACAACGACTATGGAGGATATATTTGCAACAAGGAGGGTTGCTCTTATTTTGCTTTTGCAACAAGGAGGGTTGCTCTTATTTTGCTCATTCAAGATGTGCCACTGGATCAAATGTGTGGGATGGAGTAGAACTCGAGGGAGTACCGGAAGTGGTAGAAAAAGAAGAAGAGCCGTTTAAGAGGTTAAGAGATGGAACCATAAGGCATTGTACTCATAAACATCCACTCAAACTCATTGAGGAGACTACTTATGACGAATACAGATCTTGTCAAGCTTGCGCCATGCCTATCTATTACGGTAAGTTCTACTCATGTACTGTGGATTGTAATTTCATCCTACACGAAGCTTGTGCGAATATTTCTCGTCGAATATATCATGCGATACATCCACATCGACTTCTTCTACAAATGGAATCTCCTGGTTATGACGATGAATGCTCAGCTTGTGTTGACTTGTTAGGTGGTTTCTTTTATGAGTGTGAAAAGTGTGATTTCACATTGCACGTACAGTGTGCTATGATTCATGAGCCATTGATCCATAACAGTCATGTGCATGCTTTATTCCTAACGTCCGCACCTGGAGAGTCTAGAAATTGTTCCATTTGCAAGGGTTTTGGATCATTACGTCGGGGTACTAATGAGACATTCAATTGCATTGAATACGAGTGCGACTTTTCTTTGTGTTACAAATGTGCTGTTTTACCTCAAAAGGTGAGGTATAAGCATGATGAACACATACTTGTCCTTTCCTATGGAGAAGAGATACAGAATTGGTGCGAGCTATGTGAACAGAAGATAAAACCAGGTAAAAGGTTTTATGCATGTGAGGATTGTTGTGTTACTCTACACATCACATGTTTACTTGGAAGAGACATGAACTTAATCATTGGTTGGAATTTTTTGGGTACTCAAATTCTACCCAACAATAGTATGACCCGTCCGGTATGTGATACCTGCTTGGAACGTTGTACCCAAAAAGTGGTATTCAAACGTCGTGGAAATTTGTACTGTTGCTACGTATGTAGCCAGGCGGAATATATGGATTGAGTACTTCATATCTTCATTTTCATTATTTTGAACCTCTTTTTCGAGTTGTGTTTGACAATACCCTTTTTCAGTTTATTATTTGATGTTTTGTGTAATTTGTTTTTGATCTATATATGAGAAACTTCTCTTGTTGTTCTTAGACCACTAGTCTTGCAAAGCATCTTCTGCTTTGATCTTTGAAACATTTACTGATCTTTGAATTTTCTCTCCAGTTCTTTCACATTCTTCACCTTCTGATACAACATCGAATCTACCTTATTCTTTGTGTCAATTGCTCTCGTATCCTTTGTCTACCTCATCTTGGGTAATGATTCTCTTATGTGACCAAAAATGTTTTCTCTTCTAACAAAAGACAATTGTAGTATACCACCGGATTTATGGCTGCAGTTGTGGTACTGGTTATGTTCGAAAAAACGTTTAAATTTGTCCATAAATGTTTCATAGATTCAACCTGCTCAGAAGACAATTAAAAAAACAACTAAAACACTACCTATCTTCTTATAGTATTTGTGAAGTACCAATTCAAAAGAAACCTTCATTTTACAAAATATTACGTCATTTGCCATTGTCATTAATTATCATAACTCAAAAAAGAAATTACTTTATTTTAAAGAGATAACAATATATGATTATTACCATTAAATTAGAAATATATTAATATAAATTCGTACCAGAAAAGGAAATAGAAATATATGTATTAAAAATCAGATACGTATTTATGCGGCGATATATTACATGTATATTTTTATTTTAATATTCAATTAAAACTTTTAAAATTGTATTAATAGATTAAAAGTGTCAATTTAGTATTAAAATAAATATTAATCCGAGATATTATCTCGGGAAAAAAAAAGTGTCAATTTAGTATTAAAATAAATATTAATCCGAGATATTATCTCGGGAAAAATTCTAGTTACTAGATATTTTAATACTACTCAACTTGGTCCAAATCTTCAAACCTCACAACAGATACAAAAGAAAATACAAACCGAACCGAACCCGAACATACCCAGGCCTATAGTAAATATCAAACATCTAATTATATAAGTTTAAGTATAACTATAAAAATTAAATATATAATTATTTTTCGGGTACCTATGGATCTTCGGTTCGGTTTGGGTTCGGTTTCGGTTCGGTTTTTTTCGGTTCGGTTCAGTGCGGTTTTTCGGGTTCGGTTTTTTTTGCCCAGGCCTAGTACTAACTAGAAATGTATATTATTAACTAGACCTGTTTTGGGTCTCAATTAACACAATTGAGAACAACCCAGTTAGATAGAATTAGGTTGTTGGTTATAAGTTGCATTTATAATTTTATATTTGGCTCTCATTTATAAGTAGCACAAGCAAAAATTGGGTTTAGTGAAAACACGAGCTTTTTTGTACTTGGATCCACGTAAGCCTAAATGGTGGAAAGTTGACTGTGTACTGACCATAGATAGTGGATAAAAAATGTCCCGACCACAAGCACAAAGATCAACATGATAACTTATTTTACTCCTAAAAAAAAAAAAATTGCATCCACTAGTGGATACATTATTAAAGAATTAAGTACCAAATATATGAAAAGATACTAATTACTAATTATTTAAGGCAATTTGCTAAATGATATTACTTGGGAAATGGGATCCCAGTTTCTGTAATTCTTTAAAATCATTTCAACGTTTGAAGTTTTCACAAAACTTGGTTTTGACGTAAAATTTGCTAATTTCATTGTTATGTTGAGCCATTTATATAGCATTATGTAAACCTCTCCTAATAGAATAATTCACTTTTGCTCAATAGCCATGAGCAATCATTATAATATTAGTGACTTGAGCTGTCAGTATTCCCATAAAACATGTGGACCTAAAATATTATTGTCGGCCAAAACTTTTATTATTGAAAAAAAAAAACAAAACAAAGGAGTAGCTAATGAGATGTCTAAAACGTTTGAATATACATAAAGAAACATAGCATTAAGATTTACGGAGTAGCTAATGAGATGTCTAAAACGTTTGAATATACATAAAGAAACATAGCATTAAGATTTACTCAGATTTCACACATCAAACACCCTCTCCATCCTAAGCATACTCTCATGTTTGTCAGGTGCGACTATGCTTGGAGAAGGAAATGTTTATGTTGCGAATTTCCTCTGGAGAATTTGTTCTATTGCTGTCTAAGTTGCGATTTTTGTATAAATCTGGAATGTGTGAAGAAACAACCATTAAACATTATAGATCATCCAAGGAGGCATGAGCATGCACTCACCCTATTTCCGAGACAGGTTACTACAAACTGCAACGTTTGTGGTTTGGATGATTCAAGACTTAGTTCTATCTATATATGTCCCTGTGACTTTGTAGTCCACAAAAGGTGTATATATCTACCTTGGAGCATACGGATCTCGCGTCATCCTCAGCATCGTCTCTCTTTTACAACTTCGTTTGACTTGGGAAATTGGATTTGCAACATATGTCGTAGGAAAATTAACAACGAGTATGGAGGATATATTTGCAACAAAGAAGGTTGCTCTTATGTTGCTCATTCAAGATGTGCTACCGGAAAAAATGTTTGGGATGGGGAAGAACTCGAGGAAGTGCCAGAAGAAGTAGGAGAAGAAGAAGTTAAACCTTTTGAGACTTTAGGCGATGGAATCATAAGACACTTTAGTCACAAACATCATCCTCTCAAACTCATTGAGGAGACTACTTATGATGAATACAGATCTTGTGAAGCGTGCGTCATGCCCATCTATTATGGTAACTTCTACTCATGTATGGAATGTAGTTTCATCCTCCATGAAACGTGTGCGAATCTGTCTAAGAGAATATATCATGCGATACATCCACATCCACTTTTTCTACGAGTGAAATCTGTAACTCGTCTTCCATGCTCAGCTTGTTTTGGAGTGTGTAGTGCTTTCTTTTATGAGTGTGGCCGTAAAAACTGTTATTTCAGGTTGCACATACAGTGTGCTACAACTTATGAGCCATTGATTCATAACAGTCATATGCATCCGTTATACCTAACATCCACATCTGAAGAATGTAGAAGCTGTTCGATTTGCAAAGATACAGGATTAGACCGTGGTGATACTAATGAGACTTTCAATTGCATTGAATGCGGATGTGACTTTTCTTTGTGTTTTAATTGTGCTGTTTTATTAGTATATTGTTGCTGGAAATGTATGCCAATGTCTATTGTAGATATTATGCGGTTTCAAAGTGGTCTTTGATTTCTTGTTTCAATGTCTATTTTAGATATGTATGCCAATGTATTATGTACTTAACTTTGGTTGAGCTTCTTTACAAGTTTCTTTTTTCAGTTTATTTCATATTTTGTGTTAATTTTCTTTTAGTTGAGCTTCTTTACAAGTTTCTTTTTTCAGTTTATTTCATATTTTGTGTTAATTTTCTTTTATCTATGAGAGGATTTCTTTTATATAAGAGGTTTATATTTCGTATTAAATGAGGCATTCTGGCTTTATGATTTATGGCTGCTGTCAGTGGTACTGGTTATGTCTGTTAAACGTTTAGGTTTCTCGACAACTGTTCTCAGTTTCAAGTTGCTCAGAAGACATAAAACACAGCTAAACGCCATCTCTGACTAGATATCTGAATACTACCCAATCAGGTCCAAATCTTCAAACCACAGCAAATACAAAAGAACATCCCCCAGTTACAACAACTTCCAATGTTTTGGTCTTCTGGTTTCAGAAACATTTCCGGTGAACCACGGATGGTCCAGTCTCATCGTAATCTGCTTTAGTAACATGCTGATTCTGCGGAAACACCACTTTAGCCAGTATAGCTCCTCCAACCCAAGCTGAATATACCCCCAAATTCTCCGGCACTCCAACCCAAGCTGAATATACCCCCAAATTCTCCGGCATATATTCAGGTGGTTTCACTAGTGTTGGTCTTATCGCAGATGAGCACAAGTTTGCTTCTTTCTGAAATCTACTTTCAAAACCTGCCAAAGATCATTACACGAAACACTTCAGCTTTTCTCGAAGCCACGAAAAATACGAATAACGTAGAGTTGTATAGTTGTTTACCTATCATGGAGGTTGTACCACCACAAAGTACAGCGTTCTCCAAGAGTTGCCTATGGTTCTCAGAAGATACTGTGGAGATAATGCGGATCGGACAAGCTGCTCAACAATTCTGTGCTCCTCCAGTCCCAATATTGATGGTTGAAACAGCGCTTCACCAACAGAGTATCTCTCTTGCCCGATGCTTATCACCTATATAAGTCCATGGTTTTGTTTATATGTATGTATATAAGGCAACACAAGAATGAGAATCTTGATTAGTAGTTCAAACAAACCTGTCCATCGGGAAGAGTATGCAGTTCGATTTCACAATTTGAGAACAAAGAACATCATTAATATTCAACCTTAAACTTCCACAATATTGAGCATGATCAGAGAATACGCAATCACAAAAACTGTGTCTACACTATTAAACTTATTGGGATTACAGTTCCAGTAACGTTCAGCAAACTTTTGTCTACACTATTAAACTTATTGGGATTACAGTTCCAGTAACGTTCAGCAAACTTTTCCATGATTTGGTATCTTGGCAGCCTAAAACCTTGAAGAAAGAACCGGAGCCTCTAGCTCTGGTGGTAAAGGAGCCTCAGCTGAGGTGCCCAACCGGAGCCTCTAGCTCTGGTGGTAAAGGAGCCTCAGCTGAGGTGCCCGCCATCACGAGTTCGAGC
>CM071719.1:4390366-4439986 GCA_036630335.1 Physaria fendleri | reverse complement strand
TTTTTTTTTTTGGATTAACCGGTATCCTGGATGGCTTTGCCAACCAGACTAATCCGGGCCGAGGTCGTTAAAAACATACTTTAACAAATTTAATATAAGATAAACCCAAAAACCAAAACATGAAAACAGTACAAGCAATAGGGTGGCAACGGTCAATCATAATCTAAGTGCCAGGTCACGAATGGATGCTGGAGAATAGTCTGGAGCTTATAGTTTTCGAAATGCTGGTCGCAGTGGTAGTCACATATGTACAAGAGGCCGTCTATGAAACCGGTTGTTGCGCTCCCACCAAATGTGGTAAGATGCAACACTAGTGTCTTCATAGGAGTGACGAACACTGTGAAGCAAGTGTATGATGGGGTCTCAATCCCCCGTGAATGAAAGACCTTAAGCCGGCTGCTAGTAGGTGTCCAGACAGCTAGCGAGTATGGAAAACGGAAAACAGGTAATCACGAATCTCTAGCGGGTGACTATAGAGAGGCAAGGCTGGTACGATCATCAATCTTGTATCCTAGTCCCTATAGAAAAACGATTCAAAATAGCAAAACAGGTAGATAAAAAGTAACAAAAAAAAAGAGTATGAAAACCATACGACCTTATGCAAAACTTTTGTAGGCTGTTGAGGGCGAATCTGGTTCCAAGCGGCGAGACAGAATCTTTAAAATCAAACTAAAATAGATTTGGCAAGACAACATATAGTATAATCAAGCAAAGAAAGAAAAACAAAAAACTATAGGCCTCAGAATAAATTTTTGTAAATATGCATTATCATATTGTTTCTCAAACGATGTCGGCATATTTGAATCATCATAGGCCTTTAAGCAGCAAAAAGAAAAACAAAAAACTATAGGCCTCAGAATAAATTTTTGTAAATATGCATTATCATATTGTTTCTCAAACGATGTCGGCATATTTGAATCATCATAGGCCTTTAAGCAGCAANTGAAAGATCAAATGAATATGACAAAACTCGATAAAACACACAAAAACCAATCGCAAAACTGTAGTTGATCAAGTTTAGCAAGAACAATAATGGAACAAAAAGAAAAGTAAAACACGACTTCAGATCAATCGATGTGATGAATCCTATGTCTCTCTCGGCTTTTTATACTAAAGACTTATGAAACTGTCAACCCAAAAGGGAAAGGCTAATAAAGGCGGCTTGGTTTTTTCTTTTTGATATCAAATTATTGCTACTTGAAGTAATTTTAGGAAATTATATACTGATATTTGCTTATATACTGATATTTGCTATCTATTAACAAATTAACATATTTTATCAGGTCTAGTCTCTTGTTTACTATTGTTGTTCATGGTCATATTAATAAAATTTCTAAGCAATTTTTAACAAAAAATTATCCTAAACAATACATACTATTGTTGTATCAAATAAAAGGTTTCCAAATATTAAAATATTAAAATTTTGTGGATGATGTGGTATTCATCATATAGTCAATTAAAGATAAGAAAGTTGATCAAAGACAACTAAGTTTGAATCTTCCTTTCCTCGTGTAAAGGTTAAAGGTGGTATACAGTATTAGCTTGGTCTCCAAGGGCTGTTTTTCAAATTGACACATTTTAGCTTGGCCTTCAAGGTTCTTGACCTCTTTGTCTTTTTCCTGATTAACATCCAAAAATCAGAAAAACAATGTATTTAGCTCTCGTAACTATCTACATCACGTCATATAGTTATGGATCTTGTTATCTTGCATGTTGGCCCCAATTAAAAATTTTGTCAACAATTTGGTCCTCAGACTTGGTTTTGTTCAGTATTCGATCAACTAATACGGGGCGACATTGTCATATTAAGTTTTGAGCCCGGGTGAAATTGCTGTCCTACTTTCAATTTGAGGTCAATTGGAACGTCAAACTTTCACGTGGGGGATAATTACAAGATTATAAAAATTCAGAGTTATATGGCGTGATGTCGATAATTTCATGGGCTAAATGCATCGTTTTCCCCAAAATCACTATAAATTGGTGGAAATTTTGTCTGTGTACTAAATTAAAGAGGTGGAAAGTTTTGGGGAAAATAGATGTTAGGGATATAATAAAGGGGGAAATACAAAATCAACCCACAATAAGTAAGAAATTAGAAATTAGGAAATTATTGAGACAGAGGTAGAGAGGATATTACAAAGTCAAGCCCTTTACAAAATCTTAGAAGTTGACATCTTACTACATCATGCAAAGGACGTGAACTTTATGCAAATGTTTAGTCCTTCATAACGTGAGATCATGTAATAGGCAACGTGCTTTCTTATGCGAGCCCTTATCCCCTTAAACTTTTTTTTCCGACGAGCTGGTGTAGCTCAGTTGGTAATGCACACCTCGTCCTGACTTATAGGTCAGAGGTTCGCTTACGCCAGTTACATTAATATGTCATAATATTGCAGGATTGCCAGACACAAAATGCACTCTTCGCCCTCCTTCTTCAGTATCTTCTTCAAATTTCTTGTATGGATCCGATGCCACAAAAATATATCATTAAAAAAAAAACTTTTTTTCTTTTTTTTTTTTCTCTTTTCTTGTATGGATCCGATGCCACAAAAATATATCATTAAAAAAAAAACTTTTTTTCTTTTTTTTTTTTCTCTATCACAATATAATTGTAGTAGAACTTAAAAGTCCATAGACAATTTGCTCTCTTATGAGAGCCCTTAACTCCTTGAGCATTTTTTTTTGCTATAACAATATAATTATATTAGACCTTAATAGTATGGAACCATTACAAACATAGGGATTTAAACTCCATCTAAAGGAGTTATGGCAAGCATAAAGGAATATGAAAAGATTATATTCCAGAACAGAGTACTACACAAAAGACTAAAGATATTGCTCAGAGCCTCAGACATGAGCCGGCTAGACAAACCAACTACTAGAAAAGGGAAGATTAATGCTCTGTAGCTAAGAAGAAGAAGGCAGATAGAGGCGATTGGCATCAAAAGAACTTGGTCAACTAGATATAACATCTGACGATTTTTTGAATCGAGAAGGAAATGCTCTCTGAAGATTAGTGCATCGAAGCCCATTGAGGAACAAATCATTCTTTGTGGAAGTTGCAGTAATTCGAGGAGCTATTGGATAAGTGTGGTTCTACAATAATGACCTATAGAGACACCCGCAAAGGTTAGGAAGCGTACAACGTCTACTGATGAGAGGTAAGGAGGATGGCGTCTCTAAGATCGTACCTTGGGATTACGCCATAACAGAGATGACACAAGATAACAACAGTCCTAAGAAGACTGGAAATGTTGTAAGAGAGCGAGACAATACAAACTGCATGAATAATTAAAGAGCCTCGGGGACACAAAGATCCAAACAAACCTCAACCTATGAACCAGCAGAATCAACCCTTGGAACTACCTTAGCAAAAAAGCAAGAACCGAGCACCTAGACAATCTTCCCAAGTCACACAATTTAGCTTATACCGGGAGCTTATAATTACAACCTAAGGATGCCCCGACTCATCAAGTAGACTTAATGGAAGAGTGTCGACAAGGCCACAAAAAACACTACGGAGGCTACTGGCTAATCCAAATACTAATACCTAATATAACCCCGACACAAAAAAACAGAGACGACAGCTATGGCAAATTGGAGTTATAATGCCGACAATCTAAAGCTGGGAAGTCAGAGGAGATTGTAGAGTTAAGTAATACCTTTCCGAAGTCCTGAAGCTCAAGACATAACCGACCAAAGGATCGACGATCCATCAACGATCTTATAGCACTTCAGGCAAGTTAGACTCTCACTACCATAATATTTGGAGACCCAGAAAAGAGACGATGCAAATGACTATCAAGGACTCTGGTAAGAAGGAGGGGCCACCGAAAAGGCCCGACTTTGAAACCATTTAAACTGTAACTTTAAGAAGGAGGGGCCACCGAAAAGGCCCGACTTTGAAACCATTTAAACTGTAACTTCAAAAAACGCATGCTTTGACCCAAAACCGACCAATCTAATAATAAAAGACGGGGACAAAGCAAATACCAGAGCCCGAGATCAGAACTGTAGAAGCCTCCGGCGCTGAAATCTAAAGTGGTTTCTCACTTATCCGAACATGACTCGAATAGGTAAGGCGTCGTACCACTAGGCCACCTCTCTTCTCGAATATGTTCTTAATTTATATACAAAGGAAATCATACAAAATTCCTTGACAGAAAAAAAATACAAAATAATACAAAATTATACGTGCATCTCTTTTATTTATTTTCGAGGCTAACGACAGATTCGAAGCAGAGAACAACAACAAAAATTCCATTGAAGAAGAAAGAAAAAAATGGGAGCATTTTGCAAGGTGATCGATGCTATTCTCTTTTTATACTTTGCTCTCATGGTGGTCATTGCGCCGCTCATCGATGGCCAAACGAGTCTTCCCGGCACCATCTACCCGGCGTTCCTCATCGATCTGAAGCGCTGGTACATCGCTGAATTTGGTGATTATCTGGTCATGGAGAAGCCGCATTTCCTCGTCGGTCTCGTTTGGCACGAGCTCCTGTTTCTCTGGCCGCTCTCGATCGTCAACGTCTACGCAATTCTCGCTGGGAAATCTTGGTTCGGTACTACATCCATGGTGTACGGAGCTTCTCTCGTGACTTCTATGGTACAGTAGATCTTTCAATCTCCCTCTCGATTTTTTGGATTTCTCTGAAAAAATTCGATAATGTGTTTGAGTTTCATTGATCTGATGAAATTCTTAGGAAATTTGTTTTGGATATTGGATTTGAAATCTGAGGCGCTTGTCAGATCATGAAACTCATGAAACCAGAAGCAGATTAGTTGGATTAGTATATGTTTCATTCAAAATTTATTTTGATTGCATTGCTTGTTGAGTTACTACTATAGAGAGATTATGCAGTGATTGTGGAAGGTTAATCTTATTGCTTGTCAGAAATCGAATACTTATACATAGATAAGATGATACCACTAATGTATGAAGAGATTTAATACAATCAAATATTCCATGGATATTTTTAAGAATAACTCTATAATATGGCCCATCAAGATGGAGGCGAGATGGCACCAACCTTGAACACGCGATCTATGAAGCGTGTTGTTTTGAGGTTGAGCATTGATGAAGATAAATTGAGAAGACCATGTGTTTTGGAGACTAGGAAGTATGTAGCTTAGGAGAAAGGTTGATACCAACAATGTGGTGGATCATGGCTGAGCTTGGGCCAGTGTATTGGCGAAAGCGGTAAAGACGAGAGCTCTTGTAGGTGTGATGGTTACATTGCAAGGCAGAAAGATTATATTGACCAATTTCATGGCTATTAGAATTAGTAGAGTTATGAACTTGTATTACTGTTCTACAACTTTATATCCTTCTGCATTCATTGCTATATGCCCTGTAATAAAGAAGAATCTGATTTTAACTGTCTATTTCATTTTTTTTCCCCGTTAGGCTGCTATACTAGGAGAGATGGTAGGTTCAGCAAAGGCATCTGATAAATTGTTGAAGATGTATGTACCTTTCATGGGTTTTGGTATTCTAGCTCTTCTTCGCGGTTTTCTTTCTCAATCCAGCAAAAGTGGTGGAGCTTTTGGAAAGAGACCTGCAATTTTGGCTAGGAGAAAGCGTGCTTGAAGTGCTGATGATCCAAACAGGTGGATTTCTCTTTTGTTTTAGAGAATTTCTGCTAAGCAGATTTGGCTTTTTGACTTTCTAATGAGAAAATTTGGAACCTTCTGCTGGATCCTTGTTTAAGTTACTGTTTTTAGTAACCTCATGTTTGTTCTTGTTTTGAAATGAGATGAAGTTTAGTGTTTATTTTCACCAAATTCATTACATTTGTGTCTTTGGCAAAGCCATCAGAAGAATTAGACAGAACCGGTTCTGAAACTAAAAGAGAGATAAAGAGTATTCGTATTTGAATAAGGTTTATAAAATCAGTCACAAGGAAACAAAAGACTTAAACTGAAACAACAAGTTTTTTTTCTAAAAGGTGTATAATCATAAACGATTTAACCAAAACATTACTATGTCTTAAGAAGTTGGTTCTTGAGTCCTCTCCTTTCGAATTTTACTTTCTTGTAGAGAGAAACAAAAAGATCGTCTTGAGATCATGGATTTAATTTACGTTGAGAAGAACAAGCTCTCCAAGCGAGAATTATATTATATAGTGTGGCATTGTTGAGATTACTTTCATTACTATATCTGCATATCAAAGTACAAGTAGGTTTCTGAAATTTAACAAAAGTGTTTCTTGTTTGAAGTTGACATTACCATCATGTACCTTAATTGGACTTCATCTCAATATCTGTCTCATCTTTAGAAATAGTGTCTGGAGAATCTCGTGGCAAAAGACCGAGAAGAGGCAGAGGGAGCAGTGAGCTAAGATTGCAGAGGATAATAAGTGTTGACAAGTTACCAAAACTGTCTTTTGTGATACCGAATATTTGAGTCAGTCCTGCACCCATTAGTCCACCTAGAACACTGCCTCCATTAGAGATTGACATTAGTGTAGCAAAAAGTGTTGCTTCCATTCCTTCTGGACATAGTCTTGCTGCTAACAAGAGATTGACATTAGTGTAGCAAAAAGTGTTGCTTCCATTCCTTCTGGACATAGTCTTGCTGCTAACACAAGAACTGGCATGAATGAAGCCTGTGACAGTTTGATTTTAAGTTGTCAGTGCGTTGATACTGACACATTTCGATAATGCTGCATTAACTATTGGAATCACAATCCGAGAACTAAAAGCCTTTGCGAAACTTAATGCTGACAAAAGGGTAAACCTGAGCAAGGACGGTTAGGATTAGAGAGTCTCCGATAGCAAACCACTCGTCGCTAATTCCCAACTGCCTGTTAAAACCTGTCACGAGGATAACCTGCAAAACATATGAGCGGTCCAAAGAGTTAGTGTGTGTGTAACAGGGATAGATGGCAAAGTTTTTCTTGTAAAAATGTTGACGGGACAAACCTGAGTCATCCCGAGACCTGTGCCAAAAACTGTCGTTACTAGAAAGATTTTTCTCAGTGGAACAGTTTTAAGGAATCCGTTGTAGAGTCCTACTCCAAGCAACGAGGCAATTGAGGTCACAAGTTTAACTCGTCCTAGAAACTCCGGAGTAAAGCCGAGTTTGTTTGTTCTAAGATAGTTAGTTAGTTTGAAACTGTAGTTAATACCATATCAGTGGGTAAGAAATAAGTCGATGACCATGAATCAAGTTGAAGAGACATACGTGAAGTAAAACATTGCAGACTCCGAGTGTGGTGTCGCTTGCCATAAGAAGATAAATAATGTCGGGAGAAAAACATTTGGTTGCTTAATGGCATTCCATAGCTGAATCATGTTCTGCTTTGAGGTCTGAAGAAAGCCAGTACTGACCGAGGTAATGTTCTCTTTCTGCCCTGATGCTGGTCTGACCACACGTTGTTCATTCACAAGAACAGCAACTGCTGAAGTTATCAAAGGTAGTAAAGCTGTCACTCCAAATACAAACCTGAGGTATAACAGCTTTTAGAATGCCACTTAGTTAGCTATCTATGTACGAGAAACCAAAAAAAAAAAAAAAAAAGCTATTATATGCGGTACGAGAAACCAAAAAAAAAAAAAAAAAAGCTATTATATGCGGAAATTGTGTACTGTACCTCACACCATATGAATCCACCAGGGAGCCACTAAAGTAGGAGCTCACAATTCCACCAAAAGCTGAGGAACCCCAGCACAAGGACTGCAGAGATCCCGACATGCTTTGTGACTCACCACGAGCACGTTCCACTACCATTGAGTCTACTACCTATTAAATGTTAACCACTCAGTATATCAATATGCTGGAATATCCAAGTCGATCTTGCAACTCAACCAGGCTATGTTAACCAGAATGAATTAGAAAACTTACAACATCAGAAAAGGCGACAGAGAGGGAACCGAGAAGTATACAGAACGCAGCACTATATTTACTGTCAACGAAACCAGCCATCAAACTCCACGAAAATGCACCAAGAAGTCCTGAGAGAACTAGATATGACCTCCTTCGATATCCAAATAGAGGCACCGAATCACTGTGAAACAGAGCATGCTCCTTAGACTTTGCTATAGGTGGTTCCATAATTGATAATCACAAAGTGTTAACAAGTAGAGAGGTGGTGGTAAAGGATCCATACCTGATAAAACCATAGAGAGGCTTAACAAGCCACGGTAATGACGAAAGACCCGTTATCACAGCTGTCTAGTCAAGAGGTATATTTTGTCAGCCTATAGAGAGAAGTCCAATAATAACTACAAAAAGCATTTCAATCAATCCTTAAAACACCATTGCAAATTTTAACTTAATCATCAACATATATGCAAAAACATAACAAGGACATACCTCTGCAGGATCAAGGTGCAAGTCATCTTTTAAATAGAAACTAACAGCGAGCCTCGCAAGTCCTAAAACACCTTGAACAAAGTAGACCATTGCTACAGCAACATTGTCCGGTGACAATTCAACCCCAAAAAGTATGGATTTTCCACTAAGACTTCTCCCTTTAAGAGGCTGTATTCTAATAGTAGAAGTGTCTCCGTCTCCTTCGACATCCGTCTTACCCGTTGTATCTCCTTCAGCTACAGCTATAAACCCACATTTCACATTAGAAAAGTGAATTACATAAGATCATGGTCCAAACAGAAGCTATAGATTAAACAAGAAAACAAGTTTTATATAGAAATCTAGTTACCGAAACTATTGCAACAGAAGCACATTAATTTAACAAACAAAATGGCAAAAAAGGAAACAAATCAAAAACGCCATTTTACGATTTCTAAGGATTCTAAAGCCTCTTAATTTTGTAGGAACGGCTAAGAACTTACAAATTCTAGAATCTAAAAGCAAACTTTCTTCAGAATTCCGCCGGCGAGGAATCTCCGGAATTGAAACTATGGCCGACATATCTCTATCAGGAGGTATCTTACGAATCTTCCGGCGTGATACTCGGTGAGATCGGGCGTCGATTGCAAGGCGTCGTCGTCTCCCGTTGTTGATGGAGAAGAAGGTGAATGGCAAAACTGTAATTTGAGAAAGTGAGATTTGGATAATGTGAGTCGCCATTTAATTAATGGCTTAATTTTATTTACCAAAAATGTGTCTGGATGTATTATTATTTTATTACGCAAGCATAATATGTTATGAATGAAGCTAAGCTTTATAAACAAAGGTGAGTCTGATTTCAAGATTTGGGCTTTTGTATTAGTTTGGGCCTTTCGGCCTTTTTATTTTATTCCGCTTTTGGGCTTTAAGCTTTTTCTTAATTCTTGACGGGAAAAACAAAAATCCCTTTTTCTGCGTCTCCGGCTAAAAAGAGCTCTTGACGTCGGAGAGTTGGAGAGTCAAAGGAGAGTTTTGACCTGAGACATCGTCTTCAATGGCTAATCTTCCCAGAGTTCTAATGGTGAAGGAATTAGGTTTCTCTGATTCTACATCCCCATCATCATTTCTTCATTTGTTAACGACTCTCCTCACTTTGCTTTCATTAGGTGGCTGAGAAGCCTAGTATTGCCCTCTCCATAGCTTCAGTTCTCTCTCATGGCCAGGTCTCTATCTAAATATATTTCTTTTAATTCTCTAGTTTCTCAAACCTTAACTAGAACCTTTGTTTGTTAACAGTTCTGCGTTATGATCCTGTCCTCGTTTCAGTTGACTCGTATTGAATTTAGGGATATATTCAAATTTTCAGCTCTGACAGCAAGAGGTGTTTTTTAATGCAGCAATGTTGCTTGATTTGTGCTTTTGATTCCAAATTTGAGTTTGTTTTTTTTTTTGGTCTGATGGAATTGATAATATAGTATGGTGACTGGATTTCAGAGTGTTAAAAGTTCAGTATTCTTTAGGAGCTTGTAAAAAACATTTTTTTTTCCTTTGGAAAACATTAGGAAAGGATGGAATGGAGAGTTTTAGTTGCTTAGTTTTGGTTATTGGGTCATCTGTTCATTTTTTGGTGCGAGAGATTTGTTTTATTGGATATATCTTCTCCACTTTTTTCAGATGTCTACAAGGAGAGGCAGTACAGAGGTACATGAATTTGATGGATTGTTTCGAGGCTTCAAAGCACATTATAGAGTAACATCTGTTATCGGACATGTTTTCAGGTTCTCTCTTGCCTATCAATTATTATTTGAATCAACAGGAATAGAAGTGATTGCTGCTGCACAGATTACCTTATGAAAATGAAAATTTCCTTGATATGCATCAATCTTTCTTTATTAACTGCACCTCCCTCATATGCTTCTAAATCGCTATTTGCATTTCCTCTATTAGCAACTGAAGTTTCTACTTTTACTATTTTCCATTTTCTTAAATGTTTCCTAGACTATATCTAGTGTATAAAGCTGCTGTGAAAAGTATTTCTTGCAGACAATCTTAATTTTGTAAAGCAGTTTTTAAAACGAAATGTCACTCTCATATTCTAGTGTAGATTTCCCAGAAAAATACCAGAATTGGGCCACAATTGATCCACAAGATCTTTTCGACGCTCCAATTCTTAAAAAAGAGTCAAACCCAAAGGTAAACAGTTCTCACGATGGTTTTTCTTTCTTTATGTATGCGAGTGCTTGAGATGTCTTTTGGTGTTTACCTTTGGCATTGGAAGCGGTAGCATATATTTCATAGCAACATTTTTGTATGTTAAGGATTGAGATTTATTGCTATATACCAAAACAATATGCATGACTTCTGGAACAGGAATTATATGTATGTTTGGTATTTAGTAGTAGCAATACCTCTTTCTAGTGGTTATATGCTCCTTGCACTTATTTTTAATTCTACGCTAATGTTCATTTTTGTCTAACAGTCTTAAATTTACAGGCACATATTTGTAGGCATTTAAGTAATGAAGCTCGTGGTTGCAGCTATATGGTGTTGTGGTTAGATTGTGATCGTGAAGGGGAGAATATATGTTTTGAAGGCAAGTCTATATTACCGTTTTTTAATTTCCTTCTCACCTTTTTCTGGTGGAAAATGAAATATAGGAAATTTATTGTTTATAATCATTGTATACATGATTACATTCTATTGAGGTAATCGTTGAATCAATGAGTATACTTTCTTCTCTGTTTTTGCTAAATGAAGCATATCATACATTCATACTGTTGAATCTGTATACCATGCCAGTTTCCAAATTGTAGACTCTTTAAGTTGTAGTAGATTGTGAGTTCAAGTATACCTTTAGCTCCTGCATATGTGGTGCAACCACCAACATCTAATCACTTTCTCCTGCAAAAGTACGTTTTGAGTGCCAATCATATTTGGGAATGCAAATGGTTTTTGATAGCTGTTGCTATAATTTGTTGAACGTTGTATTCATGTAGTTATGGAGTGCACTGGCTTTGACATAAAAGATAGTAGGAGAAAGGTTTATCGGGCGCGATTTTCTTCTGTGACTGAGAAAGATATATCAAAGGCCATGGACAACCTTGTTGAACCAAATAGAGATGAGGCACTGTCGGTAGATGCTCGTCAAGAGATAGATCTAAAAGTTGGTGTCGCATTCTCGCGATTCCAAACAAGTTATTTCCAAGGCAAATATCAGAGTCTAGACTGCAGAGTTATCTCGTTAGTTTCCTCGTCCCGTTCCTTTCATCTTTTTCATATCAGAAAAATATATTTTCTCAAGTCTGAAATTCTGAATGTTTTTTCTTTTCTTTTTTTTCCTTTTCGGGAAGTTAGAATGGTTGAATCAGATAACATGTGGATGTAGAATTCTATCACGTTTATCTCTTCACACTTGTACATTCCAGTAATGCATGTAATTGCTAAAAGGGAGTATATACATAGCTTTGTAAGACATATGCTGTTTGTTTTGATGTTCTGTTGTAGAAGCACCTCTTCGTTTTCCATTATAAGACGAGGAAATGAGCTATCGTGATTGAAAGATATTTATGATTCTGTTGGGGTTTCCAGTTCGATCACGTGTGTTCTTCTATATAAGTAAATCCTTGAAACATTGTGCCTGACTTTCTGTCCAATCTCTTACTCTTGAACTTCAGTAGTAGATTTTCTGTAAACAATATTATCAACTAGTTTTTTTCCATCTTCTTTGTAATACAAGTCACTGTATCCATCTGGTTTAGTTCTTTCAACTACTTAAGATTCTTTTAAATGTTTATTTCAGTTATGGGCCATGCCAGACTCCTACTCTTGGGTTTTGTGTGCAACGTTACATGCATATTAATACTTTCAAGCCAGAAAAGTTTTGGGCTCTGCAACCTCATATTAGAAAGGATGGTTATGAGCTTCGACTAGAGTGGGAGAGACGTAGATTGTTTGACCTGGAAGTTAGTATTTTGTTCTTGTGTTAGAATTTCCTTGACAGTCTTGACTGTCGCTTTCTAGTTCTGCATTGAAGTGATGTTTATTCTTTCACAAATTGTAGGCTGCTACTGTTTTCCAAAAGTTAGTCGTGGAAGGCAGAACTGCAAAAGTAATGGATGTATCAGAAAAACAGGAAGTCAAAGGTCGTCCAGCTGGTCTTAACACAGTGAATCTTCTAAAGGTCAGAGAAGTCTCGACTCATGATTACCTTTTCTTCAAAATGAACTTGTTTGATTGTACATATATTTTAAGCGAACACCATCTCCTGTACCTATGAGTTATGATCGCAAAACACTGATTGAAAACTGAAACAGACTTCATTCATCCAAAGCAATTTTGTTTCCATCAGATTCATGGTTTTCCGAAATTTGGCAGCAAGATTGAGATCCTCGTTATTTTTTTTTATTTGCCCGTCTTTGGTTTTCAATATTGTGAATTAGAGCTTTTGCCATTCCTTAACCTTGTTTTCGAGTCCAAATTTCTACTTTCATTGAAATTGTTCTCCGTGATCTTACATAGGTTGCTTCAAGTGCTCTAGGATTTGGGCCTCAGACAGCTATGCATCTTGCCGAGCGATTATATACTCAAGGCTTCATCAGGTTCGCTAGCTTCATTCCAATTCGTTATTGAATAGTAGTTTTGTTTGTATAATTAAGAACTGCTAGATAGGAATGGATAAACCTTTGCCTGTATTTTTCATTTACACATTTAAAACCTGTTTCCGTCTTCATGGTGATGTGTCTTCTTTGACTCAAAACCTTCGATGTTATATGCTAGTTATCCTCGCACGGAAAGCACCGCCTATCCTTCTTCATTCGACTTTACCGACACGCTCAGAGCACAAGTTAGTAATCCAGTATGGGGTGGTTACGTTCAGAGACTCCTCTCAGATGGCTTTCATAAGCCAAAGTCAGGAACCGATGCAGGAGACCATCCTCCTATCACCCCGATGCGAGCAGCAACTGAGGACATGGTCGGAGGAGATGCTTGGCGACTTTATCAGTATGTCTGTCAACATTTTATTGGCACCATCTCACCTAACTGCAAATACATAAGGTAAATAACCCCTCACTGTAACTTGATTCATGCCAGGTTGGCAGTTAGAGCTTATTATTTGCACATCTTATATGTGGTCTTTTCTTGGATGGATGTCACAGGACTAAAGTGGAATTGTCAATTGGTGGAGAAACTTTCCATTGTACGGGGCAGTCTGTGACAGAAAAGGGATTTACAGCTATCATGCCGTGGTCTGCCGTAGAAGAGAAAAAACTCCCATCTTTTCTTACAGGAGAGAAGATTGAAGTTTTACGAGTGGAACTGTTCGAGGTTAAATTCTTGTCCAGTTTTTGTTGCTACTCGCTTCGCTTCTCCAGTTGTTGTTGATACTCGCTTCGCCTTGTACTAGGAAAAAACTGATTTAATCTTTTCAGTTTTAATTCTTTCTACTTTTCTTTCAATGTCGTAAAATCTACAGGGGAACACCACACCTCCAGACTTTCTTACTGAGAGTGAGCTGATATCTCTAATGGAGAAGCACGGTATAGGCACAGATGCATCAATACCTGTGCATATAAACAACATTGGTGAACGTAATTATGTTCAGGTAGGTTAACCCAGAGGCGGTATGCCTTTCTTTATGTTTATACTTTACTCAATTTAGGAGGATCCTTGTTTCAGAAAAGTACATCATTACCCATATTTGGTGTTTAAACTTTCTTGCAGGTCCAATCTGGGAGGAAATTGGTTCCAACGGCGTTAGGTATCACTCTAATAAAAGGCTATCAGTGTATTGATCCAGACCTTTGTTTACCAGACATCCGGAGCTTTATCGAGCAACAAATCACTCTTGTTGCTAAGGGCCAGGCTGATCATTCACATGTTGTACAGCATGTGATTCAGCAATTCCGGCGCAAGTTCAGTTATTTTGTTCAACAGGTTGGGAAAACATGGATTATGCTATATTGTCTTTGAAGGCGTAAGTTTGATAAAGTCTTTGATTTAACCCTGGCCTTACTTGATCTCTCTCTTATATTTTCCTTTCAGATCGAACACATGGATGCCCTTTTTGAATCCCAGTTCTCTCCTCTGGCTGATTCTGGTCGTGCTTTAAGCAAATGTGGAAAATGCTTGCGTTACATGAAACACATCACTGCTGTCCCACCACGTCTATTCTGCGGCACATGCGAAGAAGTTTATTATCTTCCTCAAAAGGGCTCAGTCAAGGTAAAACCCATTCATCAGCTCGATGAATCTGAAGTTTTCGGAGTTATCATTATTTAATATGAATGTGAATCTTTTAACAACTGATTTTCTTGCAGCTATACAAGGAACTCACATGTCCTTTAGACAACTTTGAGCTGGTGATCTTTTCAGTTCCAGGACCCGAGGGAAAATCATTTCCACTATGCCCATACTGCTACAACTCTCCGCCATTTGAAGGCATAGACACACTCTATGGAGCCTCTAAGATACCCAATGCTCCTGCCAAAACCAAAACTGGTTCAGGCATGCCCTGTTCTCTCTGTCCTCATCCTACATGCCAACACTCTCTCAGAAACCAAGGAGTCTGCGCTTGTCCAGAATGTGAAGGCACGCTCGTCTTAGACCCGGTTAGCTTCCCCAAGTGGAAACTCAACTGCAACTTGTGTAGTTGCATCGTTATGCTTCCAGAAGGTGCTCATCGCATCACTACAACTAGTAACCGCTGTCCAGAGTGCGACTCAGCCATCATAGAGATAGACTTCAACAAGAAAACAACTCCTCTGGAGAACGGAGCCACTCTACATCAAGGATGTGTTCTATGTGATGAGTTGCTTCTCTCACTTGTACAAGTGAAACATGGGAAGTCCTTTGTGAGACGTGGAGGAAGGGGAAGAGGACGAGGGAGAGGCCGAGGCAGAGGTGGAAGAAGAGGCTCAAAAGCAGTCGACCCAAAAATGAGTTTCAGAGACTTCTAAAACACCCTGACAGAAAATTATACTCTTTGTTTGTCTTTGCGTCAAATGCATGACAACTTTACGAGTAAACAGATGTAGATTGAAAGATCATATGTATTTTTTTGTCTTTTCTTTTCCAAAAAGACTTTTATGCCAAATAGGCAAATTCTCTCCAATTCCAAAGTGACGTCTTGATTTTTACAAATTGCAACACCTTATTACAGTTTTAGCCTTTCAAACCTCTAGACAAAAGGAAACAAACAAAAAAAAAAAGCCTTTCAAAACTCTCTCCGTTTACCAAAGGTCACATCTTTTTCTCTTTCTCTCGCTGGATGCTGAGCAGGTTTTAGATTTCTCATTTGATTCATTCGCAACAGTGCTAATGATGAGGAGGTGCTTTTCCAAAACTATTGATTCCTACTTGGGTTTCATCAAATTGAACTCTTTCTTGGTAACTTTTTCAATTCTCCTCCCTACTTACTTCGCTATTTCTCCTTCTGATACACTTTCGAAACGGGTTTTTGATTTCTCCACTCAAGTTGCTTGCTTGTTTGAAATGATTTAAGGATTTATAATCTTGAATTAATTCGATTATATGGGGATAAAGTTGCGTTTTTCTCAAGGATTTTAATAGCTGATACATGTTAGTACTGAATTCTATATGTTTGAGCTGTGATTCTTTATTAAAGAATCAATGGTTACTTGTTGTCTCTTCTCATCTTGTGATTCTTTGACAGGTTGGTTCTGAAGTTGGGTTAGGCTCAGTAACAAGAACCATTACTACTACTACTAGTAGTGAGCGTTCATTTAGCAGCAGTTATGCAGCTCAAGTTGATCATGCCAAAGACAATCCTCACTCGGACATGTTGCTTGATTCATTTGGTCGGTTACATACCTACTTGAGGATATCTTTGACAGAGCGGTGTAACCTCAGGTGTCATTACTGCATGCCATCTGAAGGTGTGGAACTTACTCCTAAGCCTCAGCTGTTGTCTCAGTCTGAGATTGTTAGGTTGGCTAGTCTTTTTGTTTCTTCTGGGGTTAACAAGATTCGATTGACGGGTGGTGAGCCTACAGTTAGGAAAGATATCGAAGAGATTTGTCTGCAGTTATCTAACTTAAAAGGATTGAAGAACTTAGCTATTACTACAAATGGTATCACTCTTGCAAAGAAGCTACCAAAACTTAAAGAATGTGGGTTAGATTCATTGAATATTAGCTTGGATACTCTTGTCCCAGCTAAGTTTGAGTTTCTAACTAGGCGTAAAGGGCATGAAAGGGTTATGGCATCGATTGATGCTGCTATTGAGCTTGGATACAATCCTGTAAAAGTATATTAGCATCTCTCTTCATTTGATTGCAGTAGGATTATATTTGATGCTTGAGAGTTTTTGCATTATTAACATTGGTTTTAAAACAGGTCAACTGTGTTGTCATGAGAGGATTGAATGATGATGAGATTTGTGATTTTGTGGAGTTGACACGCGATAAGCCAATCAATGTCCGGTTCATCGAGTTTATGCCCTTTGATGGAAATGTTTGGAATGTGAAGAAACTTGTGCCTTATGCTGAAATGATGGATAAAGTGGTAAGGTAGAATTTTCTCAATGTGTTTGGCCTTTATGAGATTAGATTAGTCAACTTTTCCTGGAACATATGGTAACAGGTAAAGAGCTTTCCAAGTATAAAACGTGTGAAAGATCACCCGACTGAAACAGCTAAGAACTTCACAATCGATGGACATTGCGGTTCTGTTTCTTTCATCACATCTATGACAGAACACTTCTGTGCTGGCTGCAATAGATTAAGACTTCTTGCAGATGGGAACTTCAAAGTTTGCTTGTTCGGTCCTTCAGAGGTAAACATAAGGATTGGTTGTTACTTCTCAATAATGTTAAAAGCGACGATCATTTGTGTGACGATTTTGTTGTTTAACAGGTTAGTTTGAGAGATCCTCTCCGATCTGGTGCTGATGATGAGTCACTTAGGGAAATCATAGGTGCTGCTGTAAGTAATATTTAGTCGCTTCATCAGATTTTACAAACCATCACAAAATCTTTCCACTGTTGTCACTTGTGTTTGATACTTGAGATGTCACAATGTGTTTCAGGTGAAGAGGAAGAAAGCAGCACATGCCGGAATGCTTGACATTGCCAAAACTGCTAACAGACCAATGATACACATCGGTGGCTAAGCATAGGTGAGTTGAGTTCTTTAATCCAGTGTTCATGATTAACTAAAAACCTGCAATCATTTCATGTTTAGACATAACTTGACCAAACACAGATAAACATACATGTCTGATTGTTCTGTAACTCGGAAAAGTTAGATACTTTCTTCTCTCAAACAAGTTAGTCTTCTTCTTTATAGGTCGGCGAGGTTTCTACACAAGTAGAGCACTAAAAGGAACATTGAGTGTTGTATCTTGTTACTTGTAAGAATGTATCTGCTCCAACTCTGTGAAGAAACTTTTTTTTTTGTAAACACTGTACAGAACCTCAAGAGTTTGTAACTAAATAAGCTGAGTAAAATGTTTACTTTTCTTGCACCCTCAGCGTCCTATGTATTATAATACCTGTTGTTGGTGCTGCATCGTTTTGCGAAGAACGAGAAGGAAGTGTGCCTAACACGTGCAACCAACAGAAGCTTAGTACTATGAAGACCCATCAAATCTCGAAGACAGAGACAGACAGAGCTTTTAGGATTAAGACAAAACTGTCTGCTTTTTCCTTCTTACTAAACGACTAATCTCTACACTCCCCGAGACATCTCTGTCTCTTCTTCTTCCTTTTCCCTACCTAACAAAGATGCTTTTTTTCTCACCATGGCTTCCCTTACTCCCGGAGTTCTCTCTCACCTTCTCAATACCGCCGCTGGAAACTCTGTTTCTACTACGCCATTGTTGTCTTCTCACCGTTCCCCTCTCCTCCAGGTGATTGAGATCGTTCCTTGTCTCTCTGATGACCAATGGCGTAGTGAAGGATTCTTTCTCAAAGTCTCTGACTCTCTCCACGCAGCTTACGTCCTTGTTTCCGCCGGCAGTGACGCTGATCTGATACGTTCCGATGAAATCCAGTTAGGACAATTTGTTTACATTTGTGGCGGTTTACACTTAGAGAAAGGATGTCATGTTCCTGTAGTTCGTGGATTGAAACCAGTTCTCAAGCGGAAGATGTGTATAGGGAACCCTAGTGATCTTTGTTCAAGCGATTTGCTGCTTCCTTTTACTCAGGTCTCTGTTTCACCGACGAAGAAGAAGAATGTCATCGAGCCAAGGAGATTAAGCTTGGATTCCTCGAGAAGAAGAAGTTGTTGGGATCAGACTCCTCCAGTGACTCGCCGTCATGACACTGACTTGGTTTTTTCTTCCCCACATATCAAAACCAAATTGGTACACATATCTTTCATTTTCTTCTCTTCTTTGGATCGCTCTGTTTGAGTAGTTTAAGGGTTTCTTGTTCTATAATTTGCTATGAGATTGATACGTCTGAACGTAACCAACCATACCTTAAAATTTGTTTCCTTTAGTTAAAGCAGCAATGTGATATTGGCTTCCCAGGGGTGGTGAATCTTTCTTGATTCCTCATGTTTTTGCAGGTCTTGATTGGTGAGAATGAGTCCTTACCAAACCACTTTAACTGTGAAACCCCTTCTTCAAGAAACAGGAATGTGGTTAAGCCTTCATCACCTAAATCCATGACCAAGAATTATCCAAAAGATGGTATTAAGTCGCCTACCTCAAAGTACCTCAACTGCGAAACCCCTTCTTTAAGAAACAAAAATGTGGTTAAACCTCCTCCATCACCTAGATCCATGGCTAAGTCTCCGAAAGATGGTGTCAAGTCATTATCAAAGGCAGTAGCTCCACCGGTTGGGGTTTATAAGTTGCCTTCAAGTCAGAGGACTTGGTCTGATCAGAGAATCTTGTGGAGTGAACTCCCAAAAACCATTCAATTGCTCGGAAAGGTACTGTATTAGGATTAATCTTCAAGTTTTAGTGATTCTGAGAATTACTAGTCATGTGTTTCATTCTCTTCTTTCAGCAAGTTTCATCACATAGGCAAGTAGCAGTTTCGACCGCAGTAAGCGCACTGGAGGAAGCATCCGCTATGGAGTCTGTTCTATTTAGTTTGCAGTATGTTTTTCTCTATCCATCCGTTACTGGTTTCTTTAAATGATCCTGCGAGCATATATATGACTTTGTACTTTCAGGGCCTTTACCGAGCTTTGTAATTCTTCAAAAAAGTTATCTGCGGGACAAGTAGTGCGTCGGTTCTTGGATTTTTACCACAGTACACTGAATGCAGGCAAAGCGGTCCATCTGTTGCTCACTCGGAGTCAAAACAACGGCTTGTGTAGATTAGCAGCTAACAAAAATGCCACATCTTGGGTTCAAGATGCTGTAGTGACCGGTTTTTCTCAATTCAACTTATTCAAAGATCCCAAGGGTGCTGCTGATCATCACTATATTGTTATAGAAGACTTATCCGACAAACTGAATCACAAAGATTACAAGGACGTGAAACCGCCTTCAACAAAACGTGGTTCTCTTTCAGACCGAAGTTGCTTAGGAAGTAAAAGCAGGTTGAAGGAGTCAGCTAGTCTAGGTGACGAGCTAATCCAAGTTTCCAGCCAATGGTTCTTGAAATACTTGGAAAACTCACTCAAGAAAGGGTCTTTGGTGACGAAGGAAGAAGCAAATCGAAAAGAGTCTCATCTCGTCCAGCTTAAGCTCTTAATCCGTTGGTTTGATGATGTGATCTTAAACAGAACCGAAACAAGAGACAGAGTTGAAGATTTAAGAAAGAAGCTACTTGAGCATATTGAATCCACCATGGGAGAATCTTGGTAACATATATCTTACAGTCTTTCGATTATATGACATAAACTTACAATCTGATGTCGGAAAATCCTCGGAAGTTTTCTACAGTATATATAGGAATAAAAAGAAACAAAAAAAGTTTTTGTTATCTGCGCATTCCAATATGATACTGATCTCCATTTTCATCTTCGTCTTCCTCATGAGGCCTGATAAAAGGCTTAGCTTCTTTAGCGTTCCTGGCTCCACCTTTTACCGATTCTCGATTGTTGTTACCTCCTGTTTGTCTGTTAGCTCCTGCATATTGTTGGATCACAAGAACAGAAGCTTGCATTGTAAAGTTTGACGCCGTTAATGTATCGCCAATAGTCCCAAGATCCGGGGTACTATTCCAATCCGTCAATCCCAAGGTCACAGGTGATTCTACATTATAACCTCTTCCCACAATGTAAAGATCGTAAGAATGATTATCTTCCATTTCTCTAATAGCTGCTATTGTCTCTTGACCATCATTAACCACTTTCTCCATATATGTCACTGATGAATCATTCTTTGTCTTGAAGTTGAACTCGTAGATAGATTCTTCGTCTATTTGTTTCTCCTTCTCGTACTGGTACGCAGATTCGCCAGCCGCAATTAAAGCTTCCCGGCTTGGGATGAATCTCATAACCGTAATTTTAATCATTTCTTGACCCAGCAATCTCTTAGTGTATGCTAAAGCCTCTCTATCATCTGGACCTCCTGTGAATACCATTGCAATTTCTTTCTGTGTGGGTTCGCCTTGGAATATCGTCATGCCACGATCAACCAAAATCCCGACAGAACAAGGCGCCCGACTCAAGACATTTTGGTTGATATCAGCATGAGCAGCGTTTCCTTCGTTTAATCGACCGTCCGAGGTCAAGATTTTATGGTAAGGTAGTAAAATGAGGCTTACTCGTTTATCCTCAGCGAGAGTATAAATATCTTCATGTATAGTTGCATAAGGTGAAACCGCGGTTATGGTCTGAACCTTAACCCCATCGTTATTCACTTCCAACGCCTCAAAAGACTCAGCGATCTGTTCAGACTCAGCTCTAACTCTGTCTGAAAAATTAGCTTTGGGTTTGGTTTCATCATTCATAATGAGCAACGAAGCTGTGGTCCGACCGGTTAGCTCGACGAGGTGGATAGCAAAAACGTTGAGAGGAGATTGCTTTGTCGGGTGAGAGACTTGTAAGAGATTGGTAATACCGGAGACGTTTTGGAGGACATGGACGCAAGACAATACTCGGAATTCTGATTCTCCTTTGACTCTCTGAATAGTTCTGTTTTTATAGAAAACAAATCTCTTCTTTGGTTTGTAAGTAAAAGTCAGAAGTGGCTGCACAATGATTGACATCACTAGGAAGGCTATTGTCATATGAGTGTACATAATAACGTCCAATGCCTTGGTGTCTCGACCTGCATTAAGTACGACTAAAGCCATAGTTCCTTTGGTGTTCATAAGTGCACCGATTGCGAAACCATCGCGTAAAGGCATACGCAAGAAGATGGAACAAACAACAGTCGACAAAATCTTAACCATAAATGAACAAGAAATCACCAAAACCATCATTTTAAAGCTTGTGTACTCAACGAAGTAACCAAGATCTGCTCTTAAACCGCAAATGATGTAAAAAAGAGGCATTAGTATTCCAGCGAGAAAATCGTGAAGCTTCTCTACGATCATAGTTCGAATGATATGGTCGTGAGGGACTGCGAGACCGAACAAGAACGCTCCGGTGATTGAGTGGACTCCACATGCATCGGTGATTAAGCTGCAGACAAGGACTCCGGCGAGTGTGAACCAGACATGAGTGTCTCCTACTTGGTTTCCTCTAGTGGTGCGCGCAAAGGCCCAAGCAATTCCTGGATTAATCACGAAGTAACACACAAGGACAAAAACTATGGTTGATACCAATACATATGGCACCAACTCGTTTCGTGCACCTACAATAATATAACTCATGTCAAAAAATGTTGTTTGGTTAGGACAAAATGTTGTCGTGACTCGTATATATTATTATTACCTGCTTTGGTAAAAAAGGCTAATGCAAAAACGAGGAAAACCCAAGTGAACAAATCGGTAATAATGGCAGCACACATAGCAGTACGTCCCATGTCCGAACGCAAGAGCTTGAGATCAGCAAGAATCTTTGCAAGATCGGGAAAATTTGTACAACCAAAGGCGACAGACCAGTAAACACAACCTCCAAGGATCTTGTCAGGGTTTCCATTACCGGGAATATAGTAAAAGGCAGCTCCAGCTGGTAAAGCCACAAGGATACCAGCAATGGCTATGATCACTGATTTGCGATCATTTATTTTTATCATCCTTAAGTCCATACCAAGACCGAGTAAGAAAATGTTGTAAACGAGAGCTAAGTTTGCAAATGTCTCGAGAACCAATGTGAATCTAAAAGTGAACACATTGTTAAGGACGTGAGTGTTTCTTCCCAGAATCGTTGGGCTGAAGAGTAATCCGCACTGCAAAGAAACAAAAAGATATATTCATAAACAAAATATTGTACAACATAATTTCCGCAATATATTATGTTTACTCACAAGGATTTGAGCGACAAAAGGAGGAAAGTGAAGAGGGCGAGTAAGATAGTAGAAAGCACGGAAGCTAAGATTAGCGACAAATAATTGCGTTACAAAGAGAGGAAGTCCGGTTACAAGCGTAGTTGCGCTCTCCCAGCCATTAACATCTCCACTTACCATCGATTGGTTATAACACACGATAGTACCGTATCGAGAAATACTTAGCTCACCTTGCGGATAGGAAACAAATGCAGGCATTCCCGAATCATCCCCTCGAGGACCAACTTCTGGAGGACCAACAATTCCTCGATCACCAATATATTCGGGAGGACCTCGATTTTCCGGAGGAATAAAACCATCTTTATGAGGACCTATATCTTCCGGAGGACCTAGATCTTCCGGAGGACCTAGATCTTCTGGAGGACCACGATATTTTGGACCTAGATCTCCTGGAGGACCACGATATTCTGGACCTAAATCTTCTGGAGGACCTAGATCTTCTGGAGGACCAAGATTTTCGGGGCCGGACATTTTTTGAAGACTTTACGTAAACAAAAAATGTCCTGCCTCTCCCTAAGGGTTTGGCTTTCCCCTTGGACAAAATCTTGTGTTTTTCATCATTTGTTTTGATTTTAGTGCATAAATAGGTAATAGCTAAGGCCTGTTTGTTTATTCTTTTCTTGTCATTGCTAATTATAGATGTCTTTTATGTTTTGATGTCAAAGAGGAGAATACTAGTTATTTTAGCTGTTTTTTTTTCTTTTAAATTGTGTTTTCTGTTGAAAATGAAATTAGACAAATTCTGTTATGTTTTAACGGTTGTTTATAATACCAAGTCGTGATGTTTTTTTGAATTTTTAAAGAATTTAAATGCTATTGGTAAGTCTACCAAAAAAAAAGTTACTAGTAGATGATATAAGACATCTGAGAGATTATATATAGAAATTTAGAGGACATTGGAAAGCAAAGGGAACAAAAGAATCTAGAATCTAAATAACACGCGACGAGTAGGTGCGGTGAGTTGGTAAAGCACCTCACCCCTAACATGTTGGTCGGGGGTTCGAGTCGCACAGGTGGGACGTCTAAAACAAACCTACCACTACTTCCTCATATGATTTTTAATGTTTTCCGTACCACAATCTAAATAATACGCAAAACGAGCTAAAGAATCCGCTGTCTCATTCCTTGTTCGGGATATCTTCACGAACGAGAATACGTCAAACGTTGACTTCAGGAGAGCGAAAGCTGTATAGTGAGAGCAAAAGCTTGGTCATGGATTGTCTTGATTTAAAAGGTTGGCTGTTTCTAGTGAAACTACCTGGATCTGTATGCTTCGAACTCCTCGTAATAGCAGGCATTCCATCGCCCAACTAATAGCCTCCATTTCTATATGCAGGGGGAAAATATGATGATACACACTTTTCGCCCTACATAATGACATGGTGTGTGTCTGCCTGATAAGTCTAACCTAAACCTGCGAATGCTTTTGAAGAGGACCAAGAGCCATCGGTCTTACAATATGACATTGAGGGAGGCAACTCGTCGTCACTATCCCCCAAAAAATATGCCTGAGTGGATGGGGGATGAAGAGTCTCTGGACGCAAATCATGCTAGTATTTCAGCCTTACCTATCTTCCAAATTTCGAAAGACAACCGATCTAGAATAGCTTATCATTTGGCGTTTTCTATATATACCAAACTAGTCAAGAAAAAATATTTCTATCACCCAGCTGTGGTACATTGTGATATCGACTATTTATCAAAGTATATCTATATATTTAATTATGAATAACATGTAACATGTTCTTATATTGAGAAATTAGAATCGAGATATTAGCATCAAGAAATTAGGAAATTTGGAGATTCTACACCGACCATTTAAATAATTAAATAACATTAAAAAGGATTAGTCAAAACTCAAAAGTGAAATAATTGCGGAATAAAACTCGATTTTAAATTTTTAATAACAAACAAGGACCTATTGACCTGGGCCCATTTCTCAAATACTACGGCCCTTTTATCATTCGTTTAGGCCCAAGTACGTTTGAAGATTTTCACTTTTTTTTTTTCAAATTTAAATGACTATTTTGTAACATATGTCCAAACAAAAAAGTTTCATTTTCGACCAAAAAAAAGAAAGAGAATCATCTTTGATCTGTCATATTCCGAGTACGACAATGGCGTCAGCTCCGAAGAATCTTCAGCAAAACCCTCTCTCCATGAAACCGCCAAGACCACCGTCTTCTGACGCTCCATCTATCACCGCCGTAGCCTCTACCTCAACCCAACCCCAAATTCGAAACCCTAACCCTAACGCAAACATCTTACCATCAACGTCGAATTCACCGATTACAATCTCACAGGAGGATGAATTCCTTTCACGCTCCAGTCACCTGACCCACACGGAACTTCTCCAACGCCGATCGCACAATCTTAAGCAGCTTAAAAAGTGCTATAAAGACTATTATTGGGCTTTGATGGAAGATCTCAGATCGCAACATAGGGATTACTATTGGAAATATGGAACTAGTCCGTTCAAAGAAGAACAGAATCAAT
Source organism: Physaria fendleri (assembly GCA_036630335.1). NCBI lineage: Eukaryota > Viridiplantae > Streptophyta > Magnoliopsida > Brassicales > Brassicaceae > Physaria > Physaria fendleri. Next base: position 4,414,815 of record CM071719.1, on the reverse strand, counting down.
CGAATAAGAGACGAAGGATAGGTCCAGATGGAGAATTCGTAGATGGTGACGGCGTTGAAGGTAGTGGAGACAATGGTACGAACAATGATGGTGGTAATGTCATTAAGAATGACCAGTATCCAAACAGCAATTCTGGGAATTGTATGTATGGATGCAAATCTAAAGCTATGGCGCTTACCAAGTATTGCCACTTGCATATTCTTAAGGATAGTAAACAGAAGCTCTACACTGGTTGTACAAACGTAATCAAACGGTTTGTTTCAATTTCCCCTTCTTTACCCTTTGTTTGGTGTGAATTCGCTTAAACCATAATATAATAGGTGCTTCAAGTTATGTTCTTTAATGGCCAAGAATCTGAATTTACAGAAGGGGTTTGAGATTGACATTAGCTGGCCAAGAAACGGAATTTACAGAAGGGTTTAAGATTGACATTAGCTCAACGTTTTCTATAGGGTCTAGGAGAAAATTTTAGCTACAAACACCGAGAACAGTGATCCTTGGTCACCATTTATAGATTCGAGACCCTGACTTGTTTCATAAATTGATGTGGTGCAATTATTCTGATTGATATACGTAACTGAAGAGGATGTATTTTGATGTGTCTTTGCAAACGAGGTAGGATTATGAATATTAGCTAGCATACTTTGGTCATCTTTGAAATTTAGTTTCAACTGAATGATGGGGTGAAACACCTGGACAATTGTAATTAAGTTGGAATAGTCTAACTGTAATAGTTGTAAAACATTAATCAGGGTTCATATTGATACACTTTGTCGTTATCAGATTCAGTTTGTTGCAATCCAGATTTCACATATAGGGTAATTTTGTGTGCTGATTTGTAATTAGCTTCTGATGATAGCAGTTCGCTCCTAACACGCTGTATTGTTTATATTGTACATTTAGAGCTCCTGCAGGACCATTACTTTGTGGAAAACCGACACTTGCATCCACTGTTCCTGCATTGTGTAATATGCACTTCCAGAAAGCCCAAAAGCAAGTTGCTAAAGCTTTAAAGGATGCAGGTCACAATGTCTCTTCAACAAGCAGGCCTCCCCCAAAGCTCCATGTTATAGTAGCTGCATTTGTGCATCAGATTCAAGCAAAAAGAAAAAATCCACAGAATGGGGTTAAACTCAAAGGTGCAGTTAAGGAAGAAAATACAAGCTGAGTCATTCCGTTAATATCCCCAGAAGTGAAAAGGTGAGGACCTTTGCCTTTCTGTATCATTCTCAGTGAAATAAGACACAGGTGAATCTTTGTGTTTCACCACAGTTAGGTTTGGTATTCTTTGCCAGGCCACTAGAGATAAGCATAAAATATAAATTTCTGACAGTTCAAGTAGTCTCTATTGATTTCATGCGGTGGAGAAATTAGCTTATTGACTGCAAAAGCATAGTTGTAGTGACGAAGATTTCATACTGGAACCTATTTACTAGGAGTTGTCTCATACCTTTCATTTCATCTTTTCTTTGTCCTCTACTTAGTGCTTACATATATATTCACATACTTACTGTGTTAGCTACATTATTTCGCATATATATAGCATTGCACTCTCTCGCGTTGTGCTGGGCCTTAGAGTCGTCTTATCTACTGTTGAATGGAGATTCTGGACATGAAGCAATCTCTTAACGAAGCATTGAAGCAACCAGCAGATGATGGTCAAGCTGGATACAGGTCATACAGAAGTAGTTAAGCCTTTATAGATCTGTTTGTTGAGATACAGATAGACTTGAATATCTGAGTGGTGTTAAGGGTTTTCAAGCTTTTTCATCTCTTTATCTTCCATGCCTATGTGGTCTATTTTGTAAAATCTCTCCCTGTGGCGTTGAGATTAACCCAAATAAAACCAGAACAAATCAACTAAATAGTTACAACTCACAACCAACGCAATAAATTGGCCGGTTAAGATGTTATTTGGTTTCCCGAGATTTGATTGCAATAAACCGAATATATCGATCGGTTCAATCCGATGGAACCTTATACTGAAACACATGTCTCGTTCGGGGTTTAAATCTCAATTTAGGGTTTTCAAAAAAAAAAAATCTCAATTTAGGGTTTATCTTCTCCTTGTAGCCTTATTGTTGGTCTATGATGGCCTATAGAACCGGCTCAGCTTTCGGTTTAGAATCCGGTTCGATCAGGAATTTTGTGTTTTCGTTTTAACACAAAACTGTCTGCTGAAAATTTTCGAAGTTAGAGTAGAATCAAAGAAGCGTATAGTTTCGTCAATGGCGAATAGCAAGTATGAGTATGTAAAGTCATTCGAGATGGAGGATGAAATCATGCTTCCCAACTTGATGGTTGTTCGAATCGATGGTCGTGATTTTTCTAGGTAATTTCCTCTCTTTTTTTTGTTTGATTGATTGAAGGAAATTTATGATTATTTTGATGGAATTTTTATCAATATACTGTAGAATGGCAATGGTGATGATGTGTAGATTGTAGCATCTCTAGAATATTTGAGGAAAAGAAGCATCTTTAATTGATTTTGGAGCAAGATTGTAAATTTTCAGGATTTGGGTTATGAAATTTACTTGCATTTGTTGAGCTATCAGTGTTCCACACCTGGAACTTAATCACTGAGGAAGTATGTATGCTTTCTCTTCATTTTTGTTGCTTCTTACGCGCTCTTACTTTCTTTGATAACTGTAGATTTTCTAAAGTTCATGAGTTTGAGAAGCCTAATGATGAAACAGCCCTTAATCTGCTGAATTCATGCTCGGCCGCGGTTCTGGAAGAGTTTCCTGACATCATCTTTGCATATGGATACAGTGACGAATACAGGTCCCAAACATTCATATTGTTGACTTTATCTGTTATAGGTTTCATCATGGACCCGTTCCTGTATATATCATGTAGAAGCTTTTAATTGTTTTTCATGTCTTTTTTAGCTTTGTTTTCAAGAAAACATCAAGATTTTACCAGAGACGAGCCAGGTATTGATTTGATTAAATTTGATTGATATTTTTGTTCAGAAGCTTAAGAAACTTCTTTCACAAAAGCAAGTAGTTTTCTTTTGCTTGGTTGATTCATAGTTTTTATTCTTTTGTTTTTGATCCAGTAAGATTCTATCGTTGGTAGCATCATTCTTTGCTGCAGTTTATGTAACAAAATGGAAAGAGTTCTTTCCCCATAGAAAATTACAATATGCACCTTCCTTCAGTACAAAAGTTGTAAGTTGTGCATCGGAAGAAGTTCTTCAAGCTTATTTGGGGTGGAGACAACAGGACTGTAAGACATCCTGACATTGTCCTCGACATACATTCTTGATAATTTATGTTCTAGATATTATTTAGACTTAATGAATGATCTTCCAGGATATCTAACAACTTCCATTTTGATTGCAGGCCACATCAATAATCAGTACGACACTTGTTTCTGGATGTTAGTTAAAAGTGGAAAGACCATTAGTGAAACACAAGAGATTCTGAAGGTATGTTATTAGTGCTTTTCTATGGTAGATATCAATGTTCTTTCTTTATCATGTGATGTGTTTAGCGCTATGATTATACATTTTTTATTATACAGATGTCAAAATCTGTACCTTCATCGTCTGGTTTAATATGTAGTAATTATGTTTGTTTGGTCACTAATTTTTTTTGGGGTGCCTGCAGAATACACAAAAACAGCAGAAAAATGAGCTCCTCTTTCAGAAATTTGGTATCAATTACAAAACGCTTCCTGAAATGTTTCGTCAAGGATCTTGTCTTTTCAAGAAAAAGGTGATAGATACATTATATTTTCTGTTAGTAATGATATACAAAGCACATTTATACTTGCTTGATATGTGATGTGTATGTATTTAGAAATTTAGTCCTTCCAATAATAAGCTGAGTCTGTTGAACAGTATAATTGGTGCACACTTAGTGTGGCTTTTGTATTCTATATTTCGATTTTCTGAACTCTTGTATTTACTCATGTGTAGAAGACTATTTTCAGGTTTTAAAAAAAGATGTACCTAGCTGAAAAATATTGTCATCTTCTTTGTGTGATGAAAGTCAGATCTTCTCCTGTCATTGCACCTTGCTTGATGTTTAGGTTTCAAAATAAGTTTAGGTTGCACCTTGCTTGATGTTCATCATAAGTTTGATTTATGCTATGTATTGTAGATATCCAATATGAGATATTTTCGTTCGACTTCATTTAGGTGGAAGAAACTGTAAAGCATGATGAAAATGGCAATCCTGTAAAAAGAATGAGGAGAAAAGCTGTTTTTGTACATTCAGAGAATATAGCCGGAAAAAGTTTTTGGAATGAGCAGCCCTCCCTATATAATGATCTTGGCCACTTTACAAAAGACATTGGCAAGATTGACCCAGAGAATGAGCAGCCCTCCCTATATAATGATCTTGGCCACTTTACAAAAGACATTGGCAAGATTGACCCAGACTTTGTTAGGTCATTTCAGTTCGAGAACAAATTGTTACCTCTAACTTGGGTCGTGGTTAGGATTGTTAGGATTTCAGTTCGAGAACAAATTGTTACCTCTAACTTGGGTCGTGGTTAGGATTGATGGCTGTCATTTTCACAGGTAATAGTCTTTACTTTGTTGTCTTACATTCACAGAATCTTGTGAGACAATTCTACAGCCTGAAACTAGTAAAGTCCTTTTGCTCCGTTTGATTCGGCTATATTATGAAATGATATACTTCTTTAGCTGGCATGTTTAGTTTGCTGATGTTGTGTGTTGTGGTTGCTTTTGTCTAGGGCATATTCTATTTCTTGAAAGAAGGAACTGATTACTATAGTTTTATGTTGCAAATGAAACTCATAAAGCTTGCTTGGATTTTGATAGATTTTCTGAAGTTCATGAATTTGAGAAGCCAAATGATGAGCAAGCTCTGAAACTTATGAATTCATGTGCAGTGGCTGTTCTAGAGGAGTTTGAGGATATTCGCTTTGCCTATGGTGTCAGTGATGAGTACAGGTCTCCGTTACTCAAGTTCTTTATCTTAGCTTTACATTTCGTAGATATTAATGAAGTTCATCATCGATTGCAGCTTTGTTTTGCACAAAGAATCTGAGCTCTACAAGAGACAATCCAGGTTAAACTGAAATCCTCTTTTCCCTTGACCACCATCTCCCTGATTTTCTTTGATATATATATTGTATTGCAGTAGGATAATATCTGCAGTCACATCCTTTTTTACATCTACATATGTCATGCGATGGAGTGAATTCTTCCCTCACAAAGAATTGAAGTATCCTCCATCGTTCGATGGGCGAACTGTATGCTATCCAACATACAATATTCTCTTGGACTATCTTGCGTGGAGACAAGTTGACTGTGAGTAAAATACTCTCTGAATCTATACTGTTGTGAAACTACACCATCATATATGTGTAGTCTCATGTGATCTTTCTATATTCTTTTTGTTTGTCAGGCCACATCAATAATCAATACAATACATGTTTCTGGATGCTTGTTAAGTCAGGAAAAACGAAAACTCAATCTCAAGATTACTTAAAGGTACTTTGTTGTTATAATGGACAATAACTTTCATTCTTAAGTAGTCAATTGCTTAAGATGGTTCTGTTCTTGCTCTTTGTACCTTTCCAGGGTACCCAAACGCGAGAAAAAAATGAGCTACTTAGCCGTCAATTTGGAATTGAGTACAGCTCATTACCTGTAATATTCCGAATGGGCTCCTCGGTTTATTGCTTAAAGGTTAGTATTGCCTTCTTTATCATGCTCTAAATCTGTGCATATGTCAATGTATAGTGGACTGGCTAAAGAAACTTCATAAGTGCCAAATTGGTTTTTTCTTAACATAAGAACCAATCAAGTAACTCGAACCTTTCTGCAATTATCTTGTAAATGGCTATACGCTAAAGCCGAATGTAAATGGACAGAGGTTTGCTACACGTTTCTTATAAGATTCATCAACCATTTGAAAGGTGTAAACTGTGGAACGTCTTCTTACATTACAGAGCTTGAGTTTTTGTTAAACAGCTGTCTGAATTCTCTTTTCAGGAAGCTGTGGGAGTAGAAAACGGAGTAACTTCAGGGAAGAAACATGGAGGAGAAGTGATCGTTGATCATTGCAACATCATCGAGCGTTGTTTCTGGGAGGAACATCCACACATTCTTAGCCACTCATAAAAACAGGTTAATCTACTTGTTAGACTAATCTATTACAAAACATACTAATTCATCAAACTTTTTTGGTTACAACTTACATGTCAGATACATGCAATCTAGAATCAGTTTACTTGCTTATTAAACTTGTTACAATTCTTTTAGATTATTTAACATTTTTGGGAAAAAAATAGATATCTTTCATCTGTGGAAAAATTTTACACTACATGTGAAGTCTTTGTTAATGATACAACCAATTAAAATGACATGTTTCTTTTTTTTTTTTTTTGTCAAGAAAATGACATGTTTCTATGCTCTGTTTATTCAATGAGATTAAAAGAAACATGCTGAACAATACAATTTTAAGAAACAAATTAAGGATCAAAGAGACAGACATTTTTTCTTTTTCATTTTTTGTTTCTCTGTTTTAGCTTCTTAGACCTGAGGGCTTATAGGGTTTGCATATCTGAAACTCCATTGATTTGTTCTTTGGAGCATCAAGTATCTTAGCCTTCTTTCTGGCAATAGGAAACTCCATGGACTGTGACAATTTAGGAACATTATTACCCGAATCTTCTTTGAACATTTTGATGCTTAGAGCATTCAACAACGCCCTTGAGTACTGCCTCGACGCCATTTTCCAGTCTGTCCCTGATTTCATCATCGCCTTAAATTCATCAAAGCTTATCCTTCCATCCTGTAAACACAAAAACAATTGTCAAGATGATTTAGTTTTGAGATGGAAACCCACAAACCGACCTTAAAATCTCAAGCTTTTTGGGTCTAAGTTTGGTCATTTACCTTGTTGAGGTCGACATCGAAGAAGATATCTTTGATCCATTGGTCACCACCATGGCTCAGCTTGTCATCAAAAAGAGCTATCTTGAGCTCATCTAACTCGATATATCCGTTCTTGTTCTCATCGAAATACTTGAAAGCTTCCCGCAAATGCTCATCACATCCCATTCTCTTCAAATGTATTGCCAATGTTACAAACTCTTCGCAGCACAATGTCCCATTTCCATCTGTATCCGCTGCATCCATTAACATCTTCACATCAGTATCGGGAACAGCTTGTCCAATCTTCTTTAGACCTTCTCTTAGCTCCTCAATAGTTAAGTAACCGTCCTTATCAATGTCCATTGTTTGAAACATATGTACTAATTCTGCTATCTCCTCGTTTGGTAGATTGTCTGCTACAATCTGAAAGATTTTTGAACCCGATTAGTAAGAAGCTTAAAGAGAGGTAAGTAAGATCAAGAAACTTATATTATTACCCTGAGGACTTTCTTTTTGAACCTGTTCATCAACAAGAACTGTTGAATCTTGGTCCTGACGTTATCTCCAAGATTCACATCTGGTGCTCTCTCTGCGTTCTGGATCCATGGATGTTCTGTAAAAAGGTAACTTTCTGATCAGTTACTGTCGTTTATTAATTGACAAGGAAATGTTATTATAAAAGTACCAAGAGCTTCTTGAACTGTGAGTCGACTATAAGGATTTTCATCAAGCATGCTCCTAACGAGTTGTTTAGCTTCGTATGAAACTTTAGGCCAAGGATCTCTCGAGAAATCGATGTTCCCTCTAACAATAGCGTGCGCGATTCCTTCCTCGGTTTCTGCCCAAAAGGGAGGAACACCACAAAGCAAGATATAAAGTATAACACCAGCACTCCAAACATCAACCTCAGGACCGTAATTTCGTCTCAAAACCTCTGGAGCCATGTAATAAGGACTTCCCACAATCTCATTAAACCTCTGACCTGCAACATCCATTTTTTGATTTCAAGAAAATGACACAAAAGATTCAATCTTTTTGATGTTATTACAATATAGAGATCATCTGAATATTACCAGGTTTGAAGAATATGGAGAGACCAAAATCAATAGCTTTGAGTTGTGCAGATTCAGTTCCATTTGAAAAGAGGAAATTCTCGGGTTTAAGATCTCTATGAATGACACCATGTTCATGACACACCTTGACAACTTCAAGAATGGTTTTAGTGACAGATGCAGCTGCGCGTTCAGTATAATGCCCTCGAGAGACAATACGATCAAAAAGCTCTCCACCTTCACAAATCTCCATTACAAGATAAACTGCATCTTTGTCTTCAAAAGCTTCCTTAAAGCTAACAATATTAGGATGTTTTGGTAAAGATCTCATGATTTCAACCTCTCTTCTCACATCCTCTACATCTATCTCCGTCCTTAGCTTCTCTTTCGATATCTTCTTACACGCAAACCTGCATATTTCCACGAAAATCAAACCGAGAAAAAAAGACGAAATTTGTCAGTATGTTAAAAAACAGAGGAAAAACCTTTGTCCGGTAATGATGTCAACACATTCATGAGTAACACCAAATTCACCACGGCCTAATTCTTTCCCCAAATTATACTTGAGGTGGATTTGATCTCCGATAGGCTCGGGAAGAACACGGCTAGGTGGATGGAAAATCAATCTCCGGGAAAGATTAGTTGAAGAATCGAAACAAGGAACAGAGGATGTTCCGCTATCACCACTGTTTCGTCTTCTTACAGGTCTCTTTCCAAAAGGAGATGTTTTCAATGGCGAGGAAACACAGCTTCCCATGGGATTTTGTTTATTCGAACGATTTCAGAATAAATATCCAACAGTTTTGATTCGATCAATCAAACGAATTGATGGAGGAAATTTATTCAAATGAACCCCATGGGAAGAAGGAAGAAAGAAACCTTTTTTTCAAGTTCTTATGATCTCTTTTGTGTTTTCTATTGAATTTTTTGTTTGTAGTTTTTGAAGAATCCTAAAAGAGAGAGGGAAACACAAAGATTGGATGGATGGAGAAATCTTTCTATTTTTGGTTTTAGACACTCTGTTTTTTCCAGTTTTAAATATAATCTGTTAACTTTGTTGCCTTCGTTTTTTTTTTCATTATTCTATACATCTGTCTTAATACCTGTATTTAAGAATATGTATGTATGTTAAGTCTCATGGAAACTGTATAAGTTTTTTAGGAAATAGTTCAAGTGGACTAATTGAAAATGCATACAAAACAAAACGTTAAAACATTTTTGATCAACACCAATGTAATTGCGATTTGCGACTATTTTGGTTTTAGATTTGGCTTACTCTTATGAATTCCACTCTACATTGTTCATCTGGATGATGAAAAAGTTACATACACTAAGTCTATCTTTAACTTAAGATTATTGTGTATAAAGGCTCAATATTACTAAACAAATGAGGAACAAAAATTCACCATCTTTGTGAACGATTTCCCAAAGTTTTCCAATGTTTATTATATTGTATTTTGAATTAGAAATCAAATAAAATCTCAAATCAGATAAAGAATCCAAAATGATTTGGAACATACCGAGCAGATGAACCATGGTGATTTCATAAGAGATTCTATTTTAGTGAGAATTAGCCATGTGATATCTAATTTCGAAAATAAGATAATAACTTAGCAATTTCGATTAGATTTTTCTTCTTTTCTCGTTTAGATTTATTGGAATTGGAGATTAAGGTTTCTCTAACGCTAAATGATTTCAGATTTAGTTATATTTTCGCCGATCCTGACAAAAAAAAAAATTCCGCCTGTTTGATTTTGTTGTTCCTAGGTTTGATTTGTAATTTGTAATTTCATGGTTGGTTTTTGCAGAGCTTAACGAGATAGGGAGGAACTTTACTTGAGTTAGCTCCGTTTCAAAAATGTGTGAGAGATCGAAAGGAAATGATTCAAGGTGCTTTGGTTTCTTCTCTTTTTAGGGGAGACTAAATATGTTAATAAGGTGATTTTGAGTTCAATAGGTTGCTGAATTTTTGTTCAATTATCTTATATCTGAGTCGATTATCTCTTAGTTATTAAAATTGATTTAGCTAGTTTTGGGTTTCAATAAAATTTGTTATTGTTCTTCCAAATATATTGTCGAATGAATTGTTGAAGTTTTTGATTTTCTGAAATTAATTTTTTTTTTAATTGGACATTTTATAATGTTAAATATTTTTTTATGTTCTATATAAGTTTTTACATTGTCAATAAAAATATTGGAATAAGTATATAGTTGTGCAAAAATTGCACAAACAATGGGATGATGTTGACTTCGACACACACCAATAGGGTGGTGTTAAACCTAGCTCGTGAAATGTTCTATCTTCTTATATTCATTCTTCTCATCACATTTTCATTATTTTTAAAATTTGATTGACTTATTCGGCTTATACATATGATACAATAAGAAGATAGGTTTGATTGATTTATTGCTAAATGGGTGGCATGAACGACAACAGAATATGCACTCCTAAAATAACAATAAAAAAACATGAGTATTGACACTGAAATATATATAAAAAGAAAAACAGTAGGAAAAGAAGATAAGTTTACCTGATTGGGATGATTTTAGCAGGAGGATCGAGGATTCCAGCAAGGGAACTTTGAGTTCCAGATGCTTGAGATCCAGCAGCAGCTTGAGTTCCAGAACCTTGAGATCCAGCACCACCTTGAGTTCCAGGAGATCCAGCAGCTTGAGACGCTTGAGAAGGACCTCCACAAGTAACAGCAGATAGGATTTTCTTCCCACAAGTAACGGCAGCTTGAGTAAAAATGTCGATGAAGGCGAAACAGACATGTTTTTAGGTTTACAAAAAGGTGAAAGATGTGAAATGAGAGAAGTAGGGGTGAGAGAGAATAATAAGTATGTCTACATATATAGGCATTTAGATTATGGTTTTGGAAAAAAAGAAATAAAAATAAGAAAAATGTAAAATTCAAAAAGAAAAGGTAGACAGGAAAAATGTCATGGCAAGAAAAAAGTTTTGTATTTATCTATGATTAGTTATATAAAGAGAAAAACAAGTGTGGTATACTTTTTGTTTTGTTCACAAAGTTTTATTTTTGTATGATAGTAGTTGTTTTATAAAGACAAGAAAATATATTATAGGTATATGTAATATAAATTAATTAAGAGACTGTAAAGTGAGGCCTAATGGACATGCAATTGATGACTTGGAATGACTTATAACGAAGAGTAAGAAACAAAGAATGTAACTTCTATATATATATGTAAAAACTTAGGTAGCAATAAAAAATTAGGTCAATATACCTTTGGATATATAAATTAGGTCAAATGTTCTATTTTCTTATATTCATTCTTCTCATCACATTTTTATTATTTTTAAAATTTGATTGATTTATTCGGCTTATACATATGATATGACCAGAAGATAGGTTTGAATCTCACGATACCATGCTTTTAATGAAATAGGGAGTGAAGTTAAAGGCCTTGCTGTTGTTGCTTGAGTTGTTTTTGCCACAGCTAGTGTGCCTTTGTCTCCTCTTTGTTTAGTAGACTCGTTATGAAATTTTGCTCGAGATATTCGTTGGGTTAACAATTCTGACATTGTTATTAATATATATAGAGAAACTTTCTCTTTTTCAGGTATGGTAGGAAGAAGTGTTGTTCCTCTTCTCCAAACAGGTACTTTATTTTTTTGGTTTTATCCGCCGATCTATATCTTCTTTAAGAGTCTAAATATAATTTAGACAGATCTTATGTGAGACTCTTAGGCAAACCCACCAGAATCTATAGGAAATAAATATATTGTATATATTTTTGCATTATTCTATAATTGTAATTTCCCTAATTAATTATCTTTGTAATCACCTATATATAAAAAGAATATTTCTATGAATAATAATATGGGCGCAATTGTTTGTGTTTGGATTTTCTTTTTTTTTGGTCAACATGTGTTTGGATTTTCTAAAGCCACTTTTCCACCTGAAATTTGAAACCTAAAAAAATCAAGTTTTATAAATTTTGGAGCTCAAAACAATCGAGTTTTATAAATATTTTCAAAGTCAAAGCCACTTTTAAAAAACGTAAAATCATTTTGATGGTTTTTTTCTTTTTATGGAATAAAATCCCAAAGTTATAAATTTTGGCTTTGGAAAAATTGTTTTGTCTTTAAAAACTTTTATGGAAACTTTTTAGAGAATTTTTTTAATGGAAAAATTAACAATTATGTTATGGAAAATATTTATGAAACATTTCCATTAGTTTTAATTTTTTTTTTCTTTTATGGAAATCATAATCATATTTATCAAAAAATGAATTTTATTTAGTTATATGTTTTTAGACTGGATATGAATCAAATATCGGGTATCAAATATTTTCTATCCCTACCTACAACACTTGCTTTAATATTTAAATAGAATAATTTTGAAAATAAAAATACACATATTTAATGGTTTGAGTTGTCGAACAACTAATAATCAAATCCTTGGTAAATCAATTTCGTTAGATTATTTTTATTAATTGATATGTCGGATGAAATTATATCAATGTAGATATTTATATATACATAAATATATGGATATTTTAAAATACTTCACATATATTAAATTAATTTTGGATTTGGTTTTGGTAATTGAATATAAGAGAAGTATATTTTTCACATATTTATAAAAATTGATTTGGATTTGTTATTTTTGTGTTGGGACTAGATCGGATGTCAAAATTCATCTCTAACAAAAACACTTTTGTTAAAATTTAAAATAAAATAATATCAACATGTATTTACCACTGGTAATGATCTAACATTTGCTGGTTTTCAGAAATCAAAATTGACTGATTATGGATTATTTGATAAATTGTTTTTGTTAGATTCATTTTAAAATATTAACTTGTAAAATGTTAGATAACACATCAATTTGAATTTTTAATATACTATATCTCTATAGTTATATTTTGGTTAACCAAAGATATTTAATTTGTTTAATATTTATGTGTGGTTATCAAATATAAAAGAAAATCGTTATTCCTATCCTATATTTATATAAATCTGTTTGGAATCAGAACTATTTCTGAATCACGGGTATCACATATTTTACTTAATTCTACAAAAATTATTTTTAATTTTTTTTAATATAATAGATTAAAAATGAATATCAACGCGTGATAATCTAGTATCTAAAAGTAAATCTTTGCAGTAATAAAGAAAAAAAAGAGGGAAAATTCAGTCATAAACGCGTGTCACGTGTCTACCTGACGTCAGCATAACATGACCGTTGAACATAACACAAGACACGCTTCTATATATATCGATCGCTACCAATCTTCATTCTCCTAAAAAAGCTTCCCAAACTCTAATTCTTCTTTCATTACAATCTTCCGATTTGTGTTCTTCTTTCTCTCATTACAATCGTCCTAACTTCTTGTTCTTGTTTCTCTATCTCAATCTCGTCGGTCAAATCATGAGTGCTGATATTCCCCAATTTAATATACGCTTACTAGCCTCAACGAGTCGCCCTCTATCACAAGGGTACTCAGTCAACATCATCCTTCACTCCAATTCTCAACAGATCTTTCCTTCTTTTAACCTCTCCAAAATTCTCGTTACTCGTAAGCATCACGACATCGTACACCTTCTCGGAGATCAATTCCTTTGTTGTATTCCGTTACGCGATCACTTAGCCTCAGTAATCGCAATGACTGCCTATGAATTAGGTTTCGGCTTCAGAGGGTTTACCATGACATGGGGTGTCACACTTACTTACCCAAAACCCGTGAGTTCTTTGCTACTAGAAAGGAGAATTATTAACACAGATGAATTGAAGAGTTTGGAAACGGAGTCATGTTCTATCTGTCTCGACAATCTCTCCGGTCCGAATCTTGAAGTTACACGGATATCTTGTTCTCATTTATTTCACCATCGTTGTCTCTCCGAGTGGCTAACGCGTAAGAACACATGTCCGTTGTGCCGCACTGTTCTTTACCAATAGATTGTAAATTAGGGTTTCAACACAACTTGTGTCAAAATTTTGATGTAATTTTTGTTTTACGCGTTCTGTGCAATGCCAATTTTTGTTTTTTTTGTTTATTAGGGTTTCAAAATTGTAATAAAAATCGTTACTTTCTTTTTTTAATCACAAAAGCTCCAAACTTTTGAGCCTCGACGACCATTCGTGCCGCACAAGCATATACGAAGGTGGTGTTATTGACAAATAATAAATGCTTGGGCCGTTAAAAAATATATTTCTTTAAGCCGAAGAACAATCTCATGACCAGAATCTAAATCCCATCTTTTTCCATTCTCAGGTAAAGGTACGACTTTTTTCTCCTTTTCTGTTAAAGATCGGCTTTAGATTCTTTTTTCTCGTATATTTAATCGGTACATTCATGGATAGATCTCGTATAATTTCTTGTCTGGTATGAATTTATGCTTGATTGACCGATCCGATTGAAATTAGATTTCTGTCTCAATCGGAATGTTGAAATTCGCCATTGCCTCTGATTCTTTGTCTGAGTCTCCAGTGTATTGGAGCTAATCCATTCGTATCCTTTTGCTATGGGTTAATGTGTTTCTCAGTAATGTGTTTTTTTTGTTCCTTTTTGGGTTTGTATAATGCTGATTATCTTCATTTGTTGGTGGAAGATTGTTCATTGAGTAATGTGGGTATGTTTGTTTCTGAACAGTGATTTGTAATATTGAGTTGTACTCTTTTGTTCCTTTGGTTTGTTCTCATTTTCAGTCAAGTCAAAGTTGTAAATGGAAGGGACTGTGTTCACGCCTTGTTTGGAAGGAATGAAACATGTCAAATCTGAACAAGGCGAGATGCTTACTAAGCCGTTTCTAGACCTGTGCAAGACGATCTTGCCTGTTATAGGTAACAAAGGAATGAAAGTTTTTTGATATTTTTGTTGTTGTTCTTCGACACTATAAGCTCATGTACTTTTTGTGCTTGTTCATCTATTCTTATGAAAAATTTAACTGTTGTCCTATTTCATGACTTCATATTCTTTACAATCTATTTGACAGATAAATTTGGAGCTGCTATGACTCTAGTGAAATCTGACATTGGTGGCAACATATCGGTTAGATTCTCTTTTAGGTTCCATGCTTTTGATATTTGGAGAGCACAACTCCATTTAGCATTTACAATACAAAACATTGATAAAGGGGCATTGCTGGCCTTGTTCTTGCTCATTTTACATAGTAATGTGTACATCTGATACCGAAAAGTAGGCTAGTGAAAATGTTCTTTTAGCAGCGACATGACCCTTTGTACATTAGATTATTGTCATACAATATATATTTATTCGTATATCTCTCGGTGTAGAGGCTGGAGAAGAACTACTTGTCTGATACCCACAAGTATAAGTACTTGTACACCTTTGTTCAAGTTGAGATCGAGTCTAAGACAGCAAAAGGATCATCTAGTTGTACTAACGGTTTGCTCTGGTTAACCAGGTAAACAACATCAGCATGTAAACGATACATACCTCTATTTGGAAGAGAGAAGTTTCTCAAAACCATATAAATCACTTTTTGAATAAATCTTTCAGAGCAATGGATTTCTTAGTAGAGTTGTTTCGAAACTTGGTAGCACATCAAGACTGATCAATGTCACAAGCTTGTGGTGACTCATACCAAAAAACACTCAAGAAATGGCATGGATGGCTCGCCAGCTCTAGCTTCACTGTATGTACTTACTCTCATTTCCTCTGTTTGATCAGTATCTTCTGCAAACCATTCTCATTTTGATATAATTTTTTATTTAATCAGATGGCTTTAAAGTTAGCTCCAGACAGGAAGAAGTTCATGGATGTCATATCTGGTTCTGGTGACATTTACGCGGACATGGAAAGGTTTTGTGATGAGTTTGGTCCGATTCTTCGAACTAATCACAAGTTTCTGGTAATCTTTTAAACACCTTTTAAGTCATCACAATATCTTCAGTTTCATCACAAATTTTGGTTCTTTTTTTCATTTGCACAGGCTAATGTTGGTCTGGACGACATGAAAGCTTCTTAAGTCATCATATGGTATCGAAACTTCTTTGCAGGAAACTTTGTCAAGTTTTGACTTTTCTCCTTCGGATTCTAAAAACTCTTAAGACCCTCCAAAAAAATTTCTAACTTTATATATTCTTAAGTTTATAATATACGAATCAATCTTATCAAATATCTTCTCGCTAATGTTTGATATGTATTTGTGAATCTTTTCTTTTTATAATCTATGAAAAATGTTTCAAATATATGTTATTGGTAACAATGATTTTATATATATACTTCTTGGCACAAGTTGAAACAATGTTTTAAGGAAAACAAAATTCCAATAATTGGTTTTTCTCAACTTCTTGAAAAAGGTAAAATAAATAAGCGACGACATAAACTCCGTGGTAGAATGAGTAGAATCACATGGTTGCAATCGGGAGATAAAAACACGAAGTATTTCCATGCGTCTACTAAACATAAGTAGAATCACATGGTTGCAATCGGGAGATAAAAACACGAAGTATTTCCATGCGTCTACTAAACATAGAAGGCACTGGAATAGGATCCATTCCTTAAAGGATGAGGTCACCTCTCAGCAGTATTTCTCAGCGGAAGAGTTAAGTCATCTGGCTATGAGGCATTTTGTTTCTATTTACAGCTCAGAGGTGGAATACTCAGAAAGGGTTCATCAATCTCAGCTTTTTACAAGTATTCAATCTCGGGTTACTAATCAGCAAAACGAAGCTCTGACAGCTCCAATATCGGAAATTGAAATTCAAAAGGCAGCTTTTAGCTTAGGAGCAGAGAAAACCCCAGGTCTTGATGGCTTTAGTGGGGTCTTTTACCATAATCACTGGCTGATAGTTAAGGAAGAGGTAATCAGAATGATACGTAACTTCTTTGAAGCGGCTACTCTGGATCCAAGACTAAACGAGACTTTGATATGCCTGATACCCAAAAAGAAACCGGCAGATTCCTTAAGTGACTTTAGACCCATTAGTCTATGCTCTTTCGCTTAAGTCATCTGGCTATGAGGCATTTTGTTTCTATTTACAGCTCAGAGGTGGAATACTCAGAAAGGGTTCATCAATCTCAGCTTTTTACAAGTATTCAATCTCGGGTTACTAATCAGCAAAACGAAGCTCTGACAGCTCCAATATCGGAAATTGAAATTCAAAAGGCAGCTTTTAGCTTAGGAGCAGAGAAAACCCCAGGTCTTGATGGCTTTAGTGGGGTCTTTTACCATAATCACTGGCTGATAGTTAAGGAAGAGGTAATCAGAATGATACGTAACTTCTTTGAAGCGGCTACTCTGGATCCAAGACTAAACGAGACTTTGATATGCCTGATACCCAAAAAGAAACCGGCAGATTCCTTAAGTGACTTTAGACCCATTAGTCTATGCTCTTTCGCTTACAAGATTCTGTCTAAGGTGTTGGCATCCAGACTAAAGAAAGTTCTTCCTACTATCATCTCAGAGCATCAAGCAGCATTCGTTAAGGATCGTTTAATCTCTGACAATATCTTGATTGCTCAAGAAGTTTTCCATGCCTTGAGAACTAAAGGATTACCCTCAAAAGAATTTATTGGAATCAAGACAGACATGACAAAAGCCTTTGACCGGCTGGAATGGGCCTTCATAGAGTCTGCGTTGAGGTACTTTGGTTTCTCAGAAGTTTGGATTAGGTGGATTATGGAATGTATAACCTCTGTTAGTTTCAGAGTTCTTATAAATGGACAACCTTCAGCATCATTTCAGCCTACGAGGGGAATTAGACAGGGTGACCCTCTCTCACCGTTTATCTTTATCATTTGTGCGGAAGTATTGGCAGCGTCTTTTAAGAGAGCTGAAACAAATGGTGAGATCTCAGGGGTAATCATTGCTGAAGGAGCACCTCCCATTTCACATTTACTCTTTGCAGACGATAGTCTCTTCTTCTGCAAAGGTAATAGACAAGAGGTCCTGGCAGTTAAGGAGTTGCTAGAAGAATACCAACAAATTTCAGGTCAGAAAATTAACTTGCAAAAGTCGTCCATCACATATGGAGTTAATTTACCTGAGGCAGATAAAGAAGATATAAAGGAACTGTTGGGAATTCAAACAATAGGAGGAAAGGGAGTATACCTTGGACTTCCAGAATGCATGGTTGGCTCCAAAGTCCATATTCTGGGTTTTATTGAGGACAGAATGAAAAGCAAAATTCAGTCCTGGAAATCGAATTTTCTATCCCCAGGAGGCAAAGAAATACTCATTAAGGCGGTTCTCCAAGCTCTTCCGACATACACGATGTCGTGTTATCTATTGCCCAAAACGATCTTAAAGAGGCTAATGCAACTTCTCAACAATTTTTGGTGGAAAGATGGGAAGACAAACAGAGGTATTAACTGGCAAGCATGGAAGAGGATGAGTGTGCATAAAAACATAGGTGGTATGGGTTTTAGAGACCTTGAAGGTTTCAATTTGGCCTTATTAGGTAAGCAGATTTGGAGACTTTCAAATTGCCCGGAATCCTTGTTAGCAAGACTTCTAAAGGCTCGATATTACCCAACAGCTACGCCACTCTCAGCCAAAATAGGGAACCGTCCATCCTATGCATGGAGAAGCATCATATCTGCGCAGACTTTGATGTCAAAAGGCAAATAGGGAACCGTCCATCCTATGCATGGAGAAGCATCATATCTGCGCAGACTTTGATGTCAAAAGGCATGAAAAAGGAAATAGGTAATGGTTCTAAAATTCATTTCTTACAAGACCCCTGGGTGGTTGACAAGTTTCCTAGAGCACCTATACTCAAGCCTGAGATTAATCCCCAAGGAATCTGTGCTTCTTTGTTCAAAGAGTTTGCTTCTGATCAGTGGCAAATCGATAGATTGAAACTGGCTTTCTCAGAAAAGGAAACGATGCTCATTCTTAAAGAGCGTCCATTAAGGATAGAGGCAAAGAGGGAATATAGCTGGATTCACAATTCGAAGGGGGCTTTCTCAGTAAAGTCAGCTTATTGGCTGTGGTCTAATTGTATAAAAGATGAAGAAGAGAATCCGCAACAAGGACCCAACTGCCATCCTCTGTTCACAGATATCTGGAAAATTGGTACCACTCCTAGAATCAAACACTTTCTCTGGAGATGTCTGTCAAACAACTTAACAGTAGGAGCCCAATCTCTATAAGAAGAAACTATCCATGTCTCCGGCCTGTCCAAGATGCGCACATCACACAGAAACAATTAACCATATGCTTTTTGTTTGCCCTTATGCAAGAGTTATTTGGGCTCTAACTCCATTAGCCTCTCTGTTTTTCCCTTACCCATCGGATTCTCTGTTTGAGAACATAGCGGGTTGTCTTTATTCTAAGGGAATGGAGAGGCTCAGGGATTTGGAATTCTTTAGCAATTGGCCTTGGATAGCTTGGAAGATCTGGAAATCACGTAATGCATTGTTATTCTCAGCCCTTCACAAAGACCCGCTCAGAATTTTCACAGCCGCATATGAAGAAGGGTCGGCCTGGAAGCAAAGCCAACCTCAACCATGTCCAACATCCACATCGTCTACTGCAACACCAAATGGAATATGTAAGTGGGTGGCTCCTCCCTCTGGTAGACTTAAATGCAACATAGATGCATCGTGGTCGGAAAATAGAAGTAGCTCAGGAGTTGGGTGGATCCTCAGAAATGAGAGAGGTGAGGTGAGGTGGATTGGAGCCAAAAACTATCCTAAACCTTCCACCCCTTTGATAGCTGAAGCTTCTGCACTTGCCTGGGCTGTTTTTTGTGTTGGGAACATGGGATATAAAGAAGTTATCTTTGAAAGTGACTGCAAGGTTCTCATAGAAGCTCTCAATAATTCTGTCCACTGCCCTGCTTTGATCAACATTTTGTCTGAAATAGCAGCATATGCAGATGGAAAAGGATTTTCTTTTGTTCATTTTGGAAGACAGGGTAATTTGTGTGCAGATCAAATAGCTAAAGTCATTTCTCTCTGTCCTGTATATTTTGCAACTATTGACACTAGGTGTCCTCCTTGGTTAACCCCATTAGTGGGAACCGATTTGCCTTGATGGCTTGTAAGGTCACTACGACCAACAGCTTTATAATGAATGAAAGTTTGTACTACGACCAACAGCTTTATAATGAATGAAAGTTTGTGTTAAAAAAAAACTCCGTGAGCCCACCGTTAATTTCATCCGTTAGAAATCCCAACGTTCCTATTTTTATTCAAATACACAAAACTAAAGTAAATCATCTCTCTTCCTCTTCGTCTCCTTCTTCATCCTCTCAAGAATCAAATACAGAAACAGAGAAAGATCACAACCAATGGGATGTTTTGTCGGTTGTTTTGGTATTTCTTCAAACAAGAAAAGCAAAAAACCCATCAGGAAGATCCTTCCTCGAGATCGAGTAAGCTTTTTTTACTCTTCGTTTGTCTCTCTTAGAAGTTCATGTCTGCTTTGATACTCTGATTTGAACCCTAATTTTTAATCTTGCAGAGAATCTGTAGCTATGAACCTCTACATTCTACTGTAGATTACTCTGAAAAGATCTTGATTTCGAACCTCAGGTCAGTATCTCCTACTTTTACAATGTCTTAGGGACTAGGATTTGCTGAAAGCAGGAGACTTTTTTATTTCTCTGATAGCATCAATCTGTTAACCGCAATACCATGAATTGAATTGAAATCTTGTTGAAGTCTCTTGTAGAAACATGTACAGAGATGCTCATTTCACAATGTTATTGTGTCAGTTGTGATGTTGAGGAGGTGGAGAAGAAGAAAGGGACTAAAAAGACAAGGAAGAAAGTCAGATTTGACTTGAATGTGAAAACCTATGAACCTATTATACCAACAAAATATGAGTCTGATTGCAGTGATGATAAAGAGAGAACAGGAGAAAGAAAGAAAGGATCTTTGGATCTAGATGAGAAACCAGAGGATATTAGCAGTAGATTTGTGTATTCTTCAAACTATAGATACCACAATTGTGTGGATAGTTTTGAAGATGAAGATGAAATGGGTTATGGAGAGAGTGATTTGGAGGATGAAGATTATTACACAGATGATGAAGACGATTACGAAGATGATGCTGATGATGAAGATGAAGAGAATGAGCAGGATGTGACTCCTCTTTTGAATCCAGTGGAGAATCTTGCTCAGTGGAAAGAGGTTAAAGCAAGGACAGTGAGAGTTAAACGTGTAATGAAAGAGAATGTGGAAGTTGATATGGATGATCAAGCAAAACCTCTACTGAAGGAGATAATAGTTAATACTAGTCTTTCCAATTGGTTGGCCTCACCAAAGAGCTTTCATGGAAATGGTTTGTCGCAGAGATCTCCAATTGTGGATATCACCAACATGTAAAAGGTTTCAGACTATAAGAAGAAGCAAAAAGTGATTTGTTGTGTTTTGTAGTATTTCTGATTCTTTCTGTGTGTCTGGAAGGAAGTCTGTATACTTTTTCGGGTTTCTGCAACTAAATCTTGATAAAGTTGTGATCTTTCAATATTTTTGCATCTGATTATGATTTGGCAAAGAGAACTACTGGTAAGGGAAATATGAAATTGTTGCATATACTTACAAATTAACAAGCGTGTATGTTGCAGAAAGGCATACATAGTTTACTATCAGAACTTGTCACATCAAACAACACTCAAAGATCTTCGTGTGGAAGATCAGCTTCTATTGAACACAGAACAACACAGCACTATAATCTATATACTCACTTCTGTCACTGAGATGAGACGGTTTGATATAGGTTATTGAGTCTACATCCTATGTTTGGTCTGGTTTCTTGTCAGAAGTCCTGAGCACAAAATCAGACAGTTACATGATTGTAATGTCCACTCGCTTAAGTTGGTTCCTCTGTAAAAATGATTGCTGAAAAGAAGTCAGATACAAGGACGAGCTCATTGTTAAACTCCATGTTAAATGGTGGTTGATTGCGGATTTGAGGGCTACATAATTGTGCAGATGCAAGAATCTGAATCATCATCCTCTGTGTCACTAACTTCGCTGCAAGCATAAAATGGAAGCAGACATAAGATATATAGTTGTTTTCAGTTGCCAAGGAAACATACAAAAAATGTAAAAGTGTAAGTTTTAAAACAGAAGATAACTACTTGATTAGACTATAACCGAGGGACTACCACTGGAGAACATCAAAAAGATTCAACAACAATCTGACTCTACAAGCTATTTCGTCAACAACAATCAGAAATAAAAAAAAGGTTTAGAAAGTACATTATCTTCAAGGTTCTTTGCTAAATTCAGATTCCAATACCCCCAAATTAAATTGAAAAACAGGCTTACAAATTTGTACATCCAGTCATCTAATGATTAACAATCAGCTATTTCTTTAATCTTCAAATGTAAGACTCATTAACATAAACACTAAGCTAAACGATGTACAGATCAATGCTGAAAATCATTAGAAACAGCTTAGCAACCACATGAATTTCTCTATTGAAACCATTCCTAAGCAACAAACCCACCATTCAAAGATCAACAAAAGACAACTCCAAAATCATTGTAACAGCCAAAAATCAACATCTATACCAAAACATGAATTTCTCTATTGAAACCATCGCTAAGCAAAAACCCATCAATCACATATTAAAAAACAAAAGACAAATCCAAAATCAATATAACAGCCAAGTTATTTCTAACCATGGGTTTATGATGATATAGATCCCGTGTTTGCGAAATCACTAACATCTAAGCACCAGAGCTAGACTAGATAAAAACAAGAACAGAACAATCTACACAAGTTTTGTTGCTGCTTAGGATCATATTACCTTGGTTCATAAACTAAAATCTCAGCAAGATTGTCTCCTTTGGTGTCATTCCACTGTACAGTCCTTTTAATCTTGTCAGTACTTCTCGACATCCCTCCTTTCCTTGGAGGCAACAAACATTGTGACTCACTATTTTCTTCTTCCTCCTCAAAGATTTGATCTTCAATTTGACTGCTATTTAGACTAACATTAGCCTTAATTTCTCCACATCCATTAGCTTCTTTGACCTCACCAAATCCATTAGCTTCTTTAACCTCTCCACGAACGGTATCCATATAAATCTCAAATGTCTCAATGTTATTATAAATAATCTGGAGAAGATAAAGAGATCTTTTTTCTGGTTCCTAATTCATGTCAGATACAATCCTCCTGATCATTCACAAACCCTAAACCATTGACCTCAATTTCGCTCGGAAAATTCCGGATCCAACAATTTAATGACTGATTCAGGGATTTGAGGTTTTGATCCTGAAACAAAAAACAGAAGGTATAGAAATGAGAATCTAACGAACCCTAATCACGAAATCTGAATTGTTGAGTTCCCACTTGAAAACTCAACGCTTGGATCCGATAATGAAATTATCAAACTGAAAAATGATAAAGAGTATTTATTACTTACGTAGTTAAATGTCAGCGTTTTTTTTTCTCTCGGAAAAAAACTCGAATTTTCTCGAGAAATGACAACAATCAACGTAAACAAAATAAATCCCTTATCGAATCCAACAATCCAGGAAACCTCGAGCTTCCCAAATTTTTCTGATCCGATAACGAGGAAAAAAGGGAAAGTAGAAGATCGAAATCTGGGAGACGCGTTTCTCTCTGCAGATTGGATGCAGAGAAAGTGAAAAAAAAAGAAAAAGAAAATGTTAAATTGGAATTAACGGCTAAGATCTAATATGAGATACTTTTTGGGCGGATTAGATTGAACTTTAGTTGGCGCAAGGGTAGGTAATCTCGTTATTTGAGTTCATTACCTCCTCCGTTGACTAAACATATTTTAATTAACAAAGTTACAATTTTTTAATTACTTTGGTTTTTGATAATTATTAAATAATTACTTATTTTACATTACAACTTTTATGTTATTATAGTTTAATATGCGGCTGTTGAAAAAGAAAAATTTAATATACTTCTTGGAATTGATCCAACATGTTGAAAAATTCAAAAGAAACTGGTCAAGTGTGTCTCTTTCAACTTTTGGTCCCCCAAGCCAAAATTGTTAGTTTTTATTTTACTTCGAGATTTCCTATCAAGTTCAGCTTTTATCAATTTATTAGGAATTGTAAAGATTGGTTCATTATTTTTTGTTTTTTGTCAAGCAACGAATATATAGTTCGGATACTAAATTAGTAATGTTTTTGGTTCATGCTTATAAATGCAGAGGAAAAAGTAGCACAAAAATGGACACTCAGGATTTGGCCCAAGACTGTGTAAATGTGGGTTACAAAAGAGAAAGCCACTTAGTTACACTTGATAGAAGCAATCAAGCAACAATCACATTCTGGGACATTCTCTGTAACTAAAAGCCAAAACAGAAGACTTCATAATAGGCCTGGGCACAAGTACTCGTTACTTGTCCCGTACTTGCTACTTGACCGTACCCGGCTTGATTTTGCAAGTACTTGTAATAATCAAGCCAAGTACCAAGTCCACTATTATAGATACTTGCAAGTACAAGTCAAGTAACAAGTCGGAAAAAAAATTCTACTACTTATCTCGTACTTGTTACTTGTACTCGTAATAGAGTACTTGTTACTTCTATCAGGTTTTAGAATACTTGATATTTTTTCTATTTACTTGTTTCTTGTACTATTTATATTATATGTCTCGGTA